>CM035416.1:154814161-154989161 GCA_020310875.1 Ceratopteris richardii | reverse complement strand
ACTTCTTGTAGAAAGTCAATGTCACAAATCAACTTCTTGTAGAAAGTCAATGTCAGACATCACTTGACAAAGGAACTCGATGCCCAACATTGACCCTTAAATTTTTTTGTGTACTTAAGGCAATTTTTGTTCAATCTAGGATCTATCATAAAAGGTTAAGTACATATAGTAAATAAATGGATAAATGTCTTCCATGAAATTATTTTTCATCAAAGAGAATTTAAAAGAAATCTTTTGGGAATGTAATTTTTGAGTGACATTTTCTTACCTCTTCTATTTCTTGGTTTCCTTTTTGGTCTTTGTGATCATTTCGGGGTGCTTTCTTTGCTAGTTGAGAATCACCATTTGTAGAGATGTTTTCTTGATTCTCAACTTTGTGACTTTTAGAATGACACCCTTTTCTACTTTTATAGAGAAAGTGAGAATGAAGCTGACCTAACTCAAAATGTAACCAACTAAGAATCTAGTTGAATCCGGTTTAAATCATTTCTAATGAGGTACAAAGTAGCTAATTTTTTCTTGATGCTTCTAGCATAGTTCTTCTCCACGGCATAATTATCTGTCTCTCATAGTTGGATTGAGGCAATTTTGACTCATATTCTAGATGTTTCTTAGTGTTTTGTATTAATGATGCCCTTGTTGTAAAATCGTAGCTCATTTAATTTCTTCATGTTAATTTTGTATTGGCTTACAATAGAATGAATACTCCATGTTTTCATTTTTCCATCATATCTCCATTATTCGTATTTGATCGTTGTTGTTTGACTGAAAATGCTAAATATAGAGGTGCGTTTTCATCAAATAACATATTTTTGAGGGTATGTGAAATTGGCATTTTGCTATATGTGCATCGTTTTGTTTTAGAACATTCCTTGATGTATTTAACTATTCATACTAGATTGAGTCAAGGGAAACCCCAAATTCAACCCAAAATGAAAGTCAATTATTTGATCATGATAGACAACCAGAAGACTAGATAGCCATCAGCTCCATTATGTATATGGCGTAAATACCACATCTCATAATGCCATCAATGCCCAATAGTGGATAAATAACTACGAATTGATATACATACACACACACACACCACAAAATATACACATCATGAACATGAACTCATAGGAAGTATGATTATAACCTTATTACAATTTCAAAAGAAAATTACACTTCCCTTCTATTCACAAAGTTGAAAGAAAGAGAACATCATTACATGAAAAGGCAAAAAAAAAATGAAGAAAGAGAAAGAAAGTATGCATGGAAAACCCATGTGGAAAAGGGAAGTGACGCAAGACATAGTGGCCATAGTCCTCAAAGATCTTTGACCCTTGTCATAGCCCTTGAAATTGTAATAGCCTTGAAATGGGGATCAAGAAATCCATGTTACAAGTCCCAAAAAACATGATACATAGATCAAAATATATGTTAGACGCTTTAAAATAGCATTTATCAAACTTACAATACAGTGATAATAATAGAAAGTGAATAAAACATATGAAAATGGAGAAGCTTAGGTCCTTTATCCCAACAAGGATCTAAGTTAATCCTCCAAGTAACATTCACTAACTAGAAATATTGTGGATGGAATTTCTTTGAGATACATTTGTAAGGGAATCCGCATGGTTTTGAATTATATCAATCTTGATTGATTGATTTAAGATGTCCTGGATCACCTCTTTAATGAAATGGTATTGACATCAATTTTTTTGTTTAAACCTGGAACATAGAATTATTGACCTAGAAAAGGGAACTTTGATGGACATATAAAATATGTGTTTATGAAACAAGTCGGAGATGTGTACACAAGAAAGCTAGCTAAATGGCTTTTATAGAAACCTCTTTGCAGGCTGAGTTATCAATCTCTATAGTAAAAACCAAAACTATCCAATTTTAGGCCACAACAACACAACGTAGACCTTCTTGTATGTGTGAAATTACAATAGCTTAAATCACAATAGCTTTGTAGCCATGATATTTCACTTTCATGTGTCCATATTGTTGGTTATGTTTAATCACAATAGCTTTGTAGCATTATGTACGGTTTTCCATGATAGATTCACTTTGACATAGTTTGTTGAAAGTAGCACGGGATCGATTTCATTGCTTTCAAATGATTTTCTCCAGGTTGAAAGATTAAACTACCCAATACTTTGCCTAATTATTGTCTAATATTTGGTAGAATAGCCACCATAGCATGCATCAATGAGCTATATCTTGAGTCATATGGAAAATTTTTAATATCCTCTATTCTTTTCTCGTCTACTGGATAATCAAATTTGGAATGTTATACCTATAATCAGAAAAGTGACTTAGAGTTAGCATATTAAACCTCTCCAAGATCACCTCAAGCTAATGGTGATCTTGGAGAGAATGCTTGGCTAAAACTAATGGTGGTGCCATAATGGAATTTTGGTTTGGGGAGCATGATGGGTGGAATGGGAGATGAACGTGTAAAAAATTCATAAAGGAACTCGGGGTGGTAAGCTCAGAGTTCCTAATGAAATTTTTTTCTTCCAAGGCACACATATTTCCATTTCTAAAGAAATGTAGAGATTACATCTTTGTTTAATTTTGAGTCAATTTCTTTAGATGATGGTGGTTTCAATTCTTTTAGCAATGGAGCTTCCCTACGTCTTTTCTTCACCATTTTGCTAGTTTAACATTTTTATTTGTGAATATGCATGTGATTTATATCGTTGTCAGTGTTTATTCCTTACCAATCATCATAGAGGAAATTCGCGTTTCAGAATTTCTTAGTTGTGCTTTAATTTGCTTAAAAGATGGGAGCAAAGAGTGTACGAGAATTTCCTATTTTACTATGTATTGTTCTAATTCTTTCGCGTTTAGATCGACTCTTTCATGTATCGTCTCATCTATATCTAGAGTTCCTTTTATATTCATGTTTTCCTACCTATGTGTCAATGATCTAGAATTTAGAAAAGAAGTGAAAAGGTAACCCCAAAATGAAGCAAAAGATGCATAAGAACTTCCCAATCCAATCCGTCTTTTCAAATTTTGATTGAAAATATCTTCTTCAAGCCTAGATGAAAATTCAAAACGTTGGATTGGCATCTGGGGACTTTTCAATTGATACAAATCTGCCAAAGATCCCAAAAAGTATACTCAAAGAACCTTTGAATGTTTTCTTGCCGGTCCTTTGATTTGAGCATCCTAACAAAAGATTCCCATGTCTGCTATATCACTTGGTTCAAAAATGTCTAGAACATCATTATTGAACGCAATCCCTGGAAAAGCCTTTTGAAAACATCCCTTATTCGTGCACTTTCAATTCCCAGTGAAGAAGACGAAAGTTTTCACAGGCAGGTATGTAGATATGGAGATGCCAAGAAGGGAGTAGAAAAGATCATTTTTGTTGGGTTTGGAATGGCAACAAGAAGCTGGGATACATGGCCAAGCTATCAGCTCTTTTATACTTAATGGATGTTCACAAAAACCTCATCCATGGATACTCTATCACTCTCACTTCTTAGTCTCCTGAATGTCTATGGCAAACGGAAGTAATTGTCTTACATATACATAGTACATATGTCGGCTTGTCTATCACAGATGTTTGAAGGAGAAGAGAGCCAATGGGATTGTCTATCACAGATGTTTGAATGAGAAGAGAGCCAATGGGAGCCTATCTACAGTGCTGCTAGATAAATACCACATTGAATCACAAGACAAAAAATCTAGAAGGCCGTGCTTCTTTTTTTAGTGCAACAGCAATTGAAAACACACTCACACACCCATCATATGGTACATAGAACTTTGGGGAGCTTAACTACATAAATACCACATCAAATTACAAGACAACAAATATAGAAGGCGGTCCTTTTTTTTGGAGTCCAACACGAATTGAAAAACGTTAGCTGGATCTTTCGCCTCTTGAGGCGGGGGCGAAGGTTCAATCCCCACTGATGGCAGGATAGTATGGGCCTAAGGCCAGTGTAAATCATGCTATTCCCAATTGAAACGAGTCCTCTCTTGTGTCCCCTTCGGGCACTCTAACCCCTGCTTTGTGAGATACAGGGGGTCCCATGGGTACTATGCTCGTTGACTTGTACAGTTGCAATTTCAAAATTAAAGTCCGGAGGAGTAGGCTTTGGTTGAAGCTCCATTATAAAAAAAAAAAAAGGAGGAAGTTGGGCCTAACCCTGATGTACCTTGGGTTGAATATATCCATTGGCTTGAATGTATTGGCTTGAATATATTAAAAGGACATCTGTACAAGTGAAAGTGAAAGCCATAGTTAATTGTTCGTGACGACACTGTTGGGCTCGTCACACTTAAACAACGCGTGCACATGCGGGCTGTTTTCTTGATCGACCTTCTCAGATAGCACTGTTGTACCGGTTTTGCCAAGTGAAAACCATGGAAGAAGAAGACTTCCAAAGCTAACCTACACCCTAATTAGATGATGAACATAATGCTCCCTCCTGCAACGCCACTATAGTCGAATATTTGTATCTCTAAATGTAACCCATCGAGCTATTAGGATGGTCCATGAGGCAAGCCAAATGAGTGCCACTCGACCCTCATGGGAGAGCCCTTCTGGATGGAAGGGTGAGGCCGGAGGGTCCTCCCCTCTGAACATATAATAGAGGCCCTTTCGTAAAGTCTTCATGATTGGTTTGAAGAAGTGGTCCTGGTCCATTAAGCTTTATGTTGCATAAACTCCTATCATGCAAACCTATAATTAAGTTATGTTTTGAGACGAGCTATTCAATCACTTCCTCCTTTTACACCAAATCAGGAATCGTTTGTGATGCTTGGGCTAGAAACTTGTCCGTTATCCTCATTTTTCTGCTAGCTTGGAAGGCTAGGACTGTACATTTCAACCTGAAATACCTGTTAAAGCTTCATTATTCAAGATAAACATCACATTTTCATGATGAAAGCATGTTGGGATATGTTTTGCTTGCAAGGATGCACAATAAAACGCTTGATCTAAGAATAATTCATGAATTCGTATTTTTCTTATTGTTGAGGGAAAAATGTATCGTGATTGTACTATTGTGTTGCATGCAGTACCCTAGAACTTGGGAAGCCCAATTCAAAGCTGGAATCCAGGTTGGACATGATTGAAAATCCGCTCATGCTGGTTAGCTAATTCTGCATACGCCACTTTCATTTTTCTTATTTTCTGCAGACCATAGCTGTCATTGCAGTTGGAGAAGGTCTTCTACAATTGGGTTCGACCAAGAAGGTATAGCTTACTAATAGATGGGAAAATCATATTGTGGACTGCACAGTATGTTTACACACAAGGATCACTAGCATTCAAAGATAAAAAGCTTAACACTAGAGCCTACGTGATTAAACTTTCAATTACATCATATTTTGCTAGTTCAGTATCTAGTTGCTTAGATTAATAATAATAATGCAATTAATAAGTAATGCTATGTTGCAATATGTGAATATGTGTCGAAAGAAGTAATAATATGCTCTGGAATTGAGGAAGACTCTGACTACACCTGATGAAATTGAAAAACGGTCATGAACAATGGAAACCCTGACTCAAGCAATGTCTTCTCAACTTCCTACAAGTCAATACAGGTTGCGGAGTTACTAATCCTATCTGATAACAAGGACAAATAATTTCCCTTGCATCCAAGAGTAGTTTTGAGTACTGGATATTGACTTCTGTGTGATATTTAAGTACTTACTAGGTGTTACAGTTTAAATTGGAAAGGATTTAACAAGTCATATGTATATGTTCTTAGTTGAAATACCAGAAAATGTTATTAGTTGAAATACTCTTGAGTATCCATGTTGAGGATTCTATACATCGAAGTCCACTTTTGTATAAATCGGACTATTTGTTGCCTGATTGGATATTATAACAGTAAGTACTCCATCTGGATGTCTTGAAGCTATGAAGATCAAATTTGTAAGATTAATTGCAAGTCCCTGAAGATCAATTTTGAAGTTTAATTGCAAGTCCCTATTGGCTACAAGAAAAACAAATTTCTTCTGTCCCAGAAGTGGTCTTGTGATCAAAAATTGGTTTCCAGAAGATTGTTACTTGGTTCGTAGATACGTTTTAATACAAACAGGATCAAATAAGTGAAAAGTGTTTATGGTCACTTATACTGAGATTCCCATCAGATTCATGGTGGCTTAAGATATCATACTGCCAGAGTTTGGCCTTAGGCCTACCTTATGACCTAAAATTGCTATTTATTAGACTGAAATGGCCGATTGGGTACTGATAATGATAGATAAGGTACACTTAATTTGATAAGAAAACACGTGCCTATCCAACGAAGAAGACAATGCCCATAAGAAAAGAAAGGTTGAATATTTCTCTTGATAAAATCCAAAATAAATTTGATAAAACACAAAAACACTGACTCTAGCAGAATATTTTCAACCTTTGAAGATCAACATCTCAGATTCTGTAACCACAAAAGTCTCCGCAGTAGGTATTTACTTTAATAAGATATATGATAACTTGTGAGACGTTAAAGTTTAACCCAGAAGTATGAAACAGGTGATCAAGAATACTTTGATGGTTCAAATTCTCAGATTACCCACATATTGACTTCTTCATGTTGATATCCATCTGGATGACTTGAAGCCTTTAGGACCAACTTTATAACTGTAATTGCAAGTCCCAATTCACGACAACCAAAATAAATTTTCCTTTGTTCAGCAATTGGTGTTATGTTTGGAAACTGCCTTTCATAAGATTCTTACTTAGTTTTGAGATAGCTTTTAAGATAAACAGGATCAAATAAGCTGAAAGAGTTTATAGTAAACTGAAATTGCCGATATCCATCCAAAGAAGAAAACAAAGCCCATTATTAAAAAATGTTCAATATTTCTCTTGATCAAATCCAACATACATTTGATAAAGAAAAAACAGTGACTCTAGCAGAATGTTCAATATTTCTCCGCAGTAGGTATTGACTTTTGTAAGCTATTTGATGATCTGTATGATGTTAAAGTCTGGACCAGAAGTATAAAACAGGAGATCAAGTATATGTTGATGGTTCAAATTCTCAGAGTGCCAACACACAGACCGCTATGTGTTGATATGCAGTTTTCTACAAATAAGATTCGTGTCACTTAATTGCATAGCCTGCAAGTGTAGGTCGAAAAAAGGATCATCGCTACCTTGTATGAGGTCCCGTGAGGTTCCATGCCTTGCTGTGTCTGTGAGCTGTTAATCAGCTGTCGAAGATCGTTAGTTAAGTTCATGACAATGTGCAGATACTTCAAGACGTGGACTTTGTGCTAATGCTGCAGCGCAAGTTCAATTACCTCCACAGCATACCAGGACTCTTTGCGCAAACAAGAGCGAACATGAGCGTTACCGGCATGCAGATGGAAGCGGAGCTTCAGGCAGCCGGCCATAATGTCAAATCGCAGCACTTTTCCGGATTGAAGCGGATTGTAGAACAGACGGATGGCCTTGAAGCAAACTCATCCCTCCCACTAAATCTGAATCCATCGCCCCTCCCTTCAGTAACAGCGCAACCATTTCCAACTCAAACCCTTCCAGTGGATGTGCCCTTCATGTACAACAGCCTGCAAGCACTTCTGTCAAAGCTTCCGGCCGTGACGCCCGCTGGCCCCGCCAATGCGGACGATGTTCTTTCATCTCCGCCAGTCGTACCGGCTGCTGTACATGGAATGCTTTGGCCTCCAACGCTCAGAGGTAGGGTTTCCTCGGCACATAGCACTAGCGCAATGAATACCCAACCGATCATGCCTTCGTCTTCTTCGTCAACAACGGCAGGACTTCCCATCCATTCCACAGAAGATTTTGAATCGTACCATTGCCTGTTTGGCCCAACTTTGAGCTGAAACCTTCGCCCTTGCACTTCATATTTCATCTATCATACTTAACCCATGCTGTCTGCAAAGCGCATAGATGGGCACTCGAGGAACGCCCAAATCCTTTCCTTCTGTTTTCCTTCAATGTAGGGCTGACTCTAGGCCAAAGCATTTCATGAATCACCATTTTCATGATAACACTCCACGATTATAAAACATAGAATACACTTGTCCCCTCCACAAAGGAGAAGCTCATCAGGGTAGCTATATATAATATGCTTGAAATATGATGTAAGATAGATCTTCCACATATGTTCTACAAAGTTCAAAGGCAAACTTGTACACATTCCGCACGTTCCAAAAGCATCACTAGAAACAATTTTCTATTGCTGACACAAACGGTATGCTTTGGCATCTGAATCATCCATTTCTTATTGATGGCTTCCTTCCTGCTTAATTATATTCTTGCATTTCTTGGAATAGAGTCTCCTATTGGTGCTAAATTATAGTCTTGCATTTCTTGGAATAGAGTCTCCTATTGTTGCATGTATTGGGACAGAATCGCTAATCCTTGGATATGCATTAATCATGCACATGAATAACCTTTCCATGCATCATGAACATCAAAAGTGTTTGGTATATATTGTACGAAGGATTTCTATCAAATCACAATTCTTTTCAACAGTTCTCTTTCCTTTCCGTTTCCATGTAATACATTTACAAAAAGTCTTTGTCTCACAGAAAGTAGTGGGAGAGCCTTTGCTCATTATTGATAGAATGGTATGACAAGTGGGTTAAAATATCGCTCCAACTTCCTGTAGAAGAGTGCAACAAAAATCATGACAGAAAATTTGACATGCATGCAAGCGGCTACACATGGATATAAATATAGGCATACATACACATATTTCTATACATATGCGCATGCGTATGCATACATTTATATACACAAACACATTTTGGAACGTGTAGAGCAATAAAAAAAAAACATAAAGGGAATGAATCTTGAAGGAGGTCCACATAGTTGGGCAATCAAAAAGGCACGGTTGCAAACACCATTTTAGCATCTTTCTTTACATTATTTGGAGTTCATCAAAGAGTATAAGGAATCCATAATAGACAATGTGAGAGAGAGAGAGAGAGAAAGAGAGGGAGGGAGATAGAGAAGCTAAACAAAGGAAACTATGGATCATTGAAATTTAGAATGAGAAACTAAGCAAACATATATAAAATTTGATTACTCGATTAGAACCAGAAACTCAATTGAATGGAGAAAAAAAATTGTATATGTATACAAACGGTACTCATGTATATGTTTTATAAAAAACATACATACAAAGGGGCATTATGGTCATTTGGCCTTTTCGTATAAACATTAACAATAATAATCTTCCATTAACGACTTATAAAAAACATACATACAAAGGGGCATTATGGTCATTTGGCCTTTTCGTATAAACATTAACAATAATAATCTTCCATTTCTTCCATTAGAAAGAAATGGGGAAAATAATGAAGGGCAAATAATATGCGAGTGTATGACCTTTACATTGCACTTGATGGGCATATTAGATCATGTAAAAGAGACTACAAACTTAGGAGTTATGTGATTAAATCATGTGAAAATACTGTCTACAGTTATGTTGTGGTAGATCGTTGATCAAAGCACTTATTGCAATTTTTCTTTTAGTATGAAGTACAATGTTTCATTGGTTAAAAAGTTATCAATAAAGCGATTGCACCTCAGCGTTCTTGGTATTTGAATGATGAATTGAATTTTTAGTCATTTGAATATAAGGTTGAGTATCACTTAGTAAATGAGGTACATGATCAGTTATACCTATGTCACAAGGCAATCCAAGAAGTTACAATGCTTTCTCACATGCCTCATTGGATGGGAAATACCTTTATTTTATAGAAAAAATAATTTCACATTAATGAGGAGAAGAGATCCAAAAGATAACGCTTTTCTAATGTAGAAATGTCATTCTAAAGAAGGATTTCAATGGGAAAATTTGGGGGCTCACTTTTGGGCCCTACAAAAAATATCCTTTCTTTCATGTTTCATGCTATTTTGTAGTATAAATTTATGAAAAAATAATTTTTTTAATTAAGTTCTATAATCACATACTTTCTTTTATTGAGACGAGTTTTTTTTTCATTATTTTGTGATCCATGTATAAGCCTATAGATATAAATTTGATTATTTTATTACAATCATGTGTAAGACAATAGTTACACAATATAACATAGGAGCAGTAGCAGAGAAGATAATAGATATAGGAGAATCTCAACAATTTTCTACTAACAGCACGTACAAAGATGATGGCGTTGTCCACCCGTGCGCTCTCAAGGTAGAGCTTAAATGGTGATCTAGACAACTCTAGATAGGGAGATACAAGGAAGAGGTATGCTGGCTCAATTCGATGTCTCAAGTAGTGCAGAAGTCATGTATATATATATAGGATCATGGGTGGCCTTCCGTGGACAACTATACATGGGTGGTAGAGCATGGGCGGCCACCGCTTGCGTAATTGCCATACATGGCTTAGGCCCGTTGAACAGACCTAACAAATATAATGATTTTTGACTCCGACAGGGAATATTCCATGGAATATTCCCTTTACCATCGCATCAGGGGCACTGCCCCTAAACCCCCACCAAGGGGCCTGCTGGCCCCATGGGACCCCCTAGCAAGGGGGCCCACTGGCCCCCTTGGACCCCCTAGCCGAGGTTGCTCACCGCTGCCCCAGATCCCACAATTGGGGACCCTTGTAACTCCCTTTCCTTACAATACCTTACATGGTCCAATATGACCTTCATCCAACATGCAAGTTGGGATTCCCATTAATTAGGTAATGCAGGCTTGGCTTCTCCTCATAATGGGGGCCTTACAAAATGTGCATACAATCATGAGGGGTAGACATTGATCATATACTAACACCTCCCCTCAATGTTTACCAATGATAAATCAAGTAGGTCTCGGTCCTATGCCCATCTGTTGAAGATGCCTGTTGAGCTGCTCTCTTCCAAGTGCTTTAGTGAATATGTCAACACAATTTGCCTCTGTTGGGCAATATTCTAGCTCCACAATTTCATCTTCAATTAGCTCACGAATGTAATGGTATTGTACTTCTATGTGCTTGGTGCGAGCATGAAATACTGGGTTCTTTGTAATAGCCATACAACTTTGATTATCACACGAGTACAGTCGCCATATTTGATGGAAAGCCTAGATCTGCAAGAATTCTCCTTAACCAGATTGCCTCACAAGAAGCAAAACAAGCTGCTTTGTACTCTGCTTCTGTGGAGGAGAGTGCGAGAGTTGGTTGCTTCCTACTTACCCAAGAAAATATTCCTGAACCAAGTGAGAAACAGTATCTCGAAACTGATTGTCTAGAATCACAATCTCCAGCTCAATCTGAATCACAATATCCTTGAAGTGTATCACCTGTGGTATAAAAAATACCAAAATCCAAGGTTCCTGCAATGTACCTTAGAATTCACATTCCACCATTCCAGTGACTCTCCTTAGGTTTGTTGGAAAACCTGCTTAACACTCCAACATCACAGAAAATGTCTGGTCTAGTGTTGGACAAAAAAATAAGACTTCCAATGAGCTTCCTATACTTCTTAGCATCTACATCAGGCATGTTATCATCCACTCGGGCTATGTAGAAATTGCAGCTTGTACATAGTGATGTTTGTGGTCCTATGCAGACACCTTCTTTTGGAAACTATCTTTACTTCGTGACTTTCATTGATGATTTTTCCAGGCATGCATGGGTATATCCATTGAAGGCAAAGTCTGAAGTGTTTTTGTGCTTCAAACAATTTTTGGTTTTGGCTGAAAATCTGTCAGCATGTAAAATGGGCACCCTCCGTTCTGATCGAGGGGGGGAATATATGTCTTCTGATTTTATATACAGGTCACTCATGGAGATGGCGAGGTGTATGGTCAAAAGTCAGGCTTTACCACATAGTTTCTGGCTTGAGGCTGTCATGTGTGCAGCATATATACTTAACAGGTGTCCCACTAAAGCGCTGCAGTCTATCACTCCATATGAGGCTTGGCATGACCGCAAGCCATCTGTTGCTCATCTGTGTGTTTTTGGTTGTTTGGCATATGCATTAGTGCCTGAACAACATCGTAGAAAATTGGATGATAAGGCAGTAAAATGTACTTTTGTTGGGTACAGTTTTGAAAGTAAAGGCTATCGTCTGTATCATCCACAGACTAAACGCATTCTGGTTAGTCGTGATGTTGTTTTTGTGGAAGATGCTATTCAGCCATTGCTTTCATGTACCAAGGAGACATCTGTTAGCTCCAAAGACATGTATGATACTTTGATGCCTCTTTTTACAGGTGGACAGTCTAGTGCTGGTCCTAATGAGGCAACTTCTCAGCCTTTGCAGGTTTCATGTGATGATACAGACAATTCTATTTCTGATGCAGATGTACATGATGCACTTATTGATGAGAGAGCTGATATTGAGCAGGCAAGAACTATGCCAAAATGGCTGGTGCAGACTTTCCATGATAGCAAAATAGATGCACCTCTATCATATCGTACTCGTTCAGGCTCTCATAGTGCCTCTTTTGCATCAGATTGCTATGCTATGGCTGCATCTAGTCTCTATGATGAGAATGAGCCTATTTCGTTTGATGAAGCACAAAATTCAAAAAATTGGATGGCTGCTATGCAATCTGAATATGATGCTATAATGAAGAATGGTACTTGGTCTTTATGTGACTTGCCTCCTGGAAAGAAGGCCATTGGCACTAAGTGGGTATACAAGCTGAAGCGTAAACCTGATGGTACAGTTGACAGGTATAAGGCTAGGCTTGTTGCAAAGGGTTATGCGCAGGAAAGAGGCATTTATTTTGATGAGACCTTTGCACCTACATGCCATATGACTACTGTTTGGAGCATTTGTGCACTTGCAGCCCATCATGGTTGGAATGTACATCAGTTGGACATTAAAACAACATTTCTAAATGGTGACTTGCATGAAGAACTGTATGTTTTCGAGCCCCGTGGCTTTGTGCAGAAAGGGCATGAAAATCAGGTGTGCAGGTTAAAGAAGGCATTGTATGGTTTAAAGCAAGCACCACGTGCTTGGTATGAGAAGATACATGCCTATCTGGTTGCACATGGTTTTGAGAACAGTCCAACTGAAAGCACCTTATATGTTAAGCGTGCTAATGATGTGCTTCTGATCATTGTTGTCTATGTTGACGACATGCTGCTCACTGGTCCTATTGAGAAGCATATTGCTGATTTCAAGGCTGATTTGCATGCCTCATTTGAGATGTCTGATTTGGGGCATTTGCATCACTATTTGGGCATTCAATTTATGCAAGTTGATGGTGGAATGGCTTTGTGTAAAACGAAATATATTGACACATTATTGCAGCATTTTGGCCTTGAAGACTGTAAGCCTATTGCCACTCCTATGGAGACAGGTTTACGATTGAGTCTTCATGATGCTGGAGATGCATTTGATGCTGTTCTCTATCAGCAGGCTGTTGGATGCTTGATTTACTTATGCATTACTCGGCCAGATATTCAGTTTGCTGTCTCACAGATGAGCATGTTTATGCATTGCCCATGAGTCATGCATTGGAAGGCTGTTAAGCGCATCTTTCGCTACTTGAGTGGTACTCGGTTACTTGGGTTGTTTTATCCCAAGGGGGGATCACTACCGCTAGATTTGCATGCTTTTTCTGACTCAGATTGGGCTGGTTGCTATGACACTCGTGTGTCCACCAGTGGTTTTTGCTTCATGCTTGGTAGCTCATGTATATCTTGGTTGAGCAAGAAGCAGCCTACTGTGGCCACTTCCAGTTGTGAGGCTAAGTATAGGGTAGCCTTCACAGCTACTGTTGAGTGTGTGTGGCTCAGACGCCTTATGGCTGATTTGGGTGTTGGCCAGTCTTCGCCACCACCATCTTCACTGACAGTCAGAGCGCATTGGCAGTTGCCAGGAACCCTGTGTTCCATGCTCGCACTAAGCACATTGAGGTGCATTATCACTATGTCAGGGAGAGGTTCTCTGCTGGGGAGATCATCTTGGCATATGTGCCCACGTAGGAGAACATAGCAGACCTTTTCATGAAGGCTCTGCCTAGGGAGAAGTTTGAAGCGTTCCGCAAAGCTTTGGGCTTACTTCCTTTTGTGGAGTGAATTCCACATAGCTTGGCACTTCCTTATACATGAGTGCCAACTCCTTGTTCACCGCATCACTCCCAGGGGGGATTTGTTGATATATTTAGGTAGTGATGTGTGTGATCACACTAGGACCGCCGGGGCACTTTTTCCCTCTTTAGGAGGTTTTTTTCCCCCGGCTTGTATATACGCGTATTGCCCTAATGGGCTATTTATCTTTTTACATTCTCTAGTTATACATTCAGTATTGTGTGTTGTGCTCCAAGCTTCTTCTTCTTCCTTGTGTTGTTCGTGTGCTTCTGTAGACGTCTATCTCCAACACATACAAGCTTCACAAGGTTCCCGCAACTCTGAAAATACAGGCAAATAAGCAACCATCCCTGTGCTTTGCATCTCCTTCAAAACTGCAAATCTGATATGCCCAAATCGTTAGTGCCATAACCTACTTACATCTTTATCTTCTGTAGCAATTAAGGCACTTAACTCATACAAGTTATCACCTCGTATGCCTTTACCTACTACATTACCTAATGAATCCCTGATTTCTGCACCACTCTTATTGAAGTGAACTTTGAGTCCACGATCTGTTATTGCAGAAACTTACAACAAATTTCTTTTAAGTGTAGGTACATAGAGAACATCAGATAACTTTTTCTCAACACCTAGAGAAGTGATAAAAGAGATGGTTCCAGTTCCTTGTGCTGGACACTTGGAGTCATTTCCCACCACTACATTGATGGATTCCCGCAGAGGCACGAGGGAACTATACCAATCCTTTTTACTGGACATATGGTGAGAAGCTCCACTATCTAAAATCCATGGTTCGTCAACACGAGCTTGAGCAGATGAACATACCTCTTCAATAGCTACCATAGTTCCAGCTCTGTGTTGTTTGCAGACTCTTTGTTCTTCCACGATGATTTTACAGTCCCATTCCGTTCATCACCTTGCCTCTTTCTGCAATCCTTGATGGCATGGCCTTTCTTTTCACAATAGAAGCAACTTCCTATGAAATTTTTCTTCTTTGGCTTCTTCTTTGATCCATTAGAAGAGCCTTTACCTTTTGCATTTGCTGAGAATGCAACATCACTTGTACTTTGTCGATTCTTCAACCGCATCTCTTCTTCTAAAAGCATAGCACAAAATTCTTCAAATGTAAGGGGAGTTGGTCTTACCTGAGTGTTAAGGGCTGTTACTAATCCATCATACTTTGCTGGAAGAACACGTACACGTCTTTGAGTTGTGCCAGCTCTTCTGGTGTTATAACAACACCAACCGCAGCCAATTGATCTTGAAGATGTTTTATCCGTTTGATAAAATCTTCAGCCTTTTCAGAATCAGAATGCCTTTCATTTTCCAACTGATTTTCTAAATTTTGTCCTAGTGTGGTTCTTGGTCTCATATTGACGAGCCAGTATGCCCCAAGCCTCATGTGCTTTAGTAGTATGTTGAACTAAAGTAATCACAGAATCACTTACACTAGTGACAATTGCACATAATGCATCAACATTCTGCCTCTTCCAAGCTTGTAGAAGATCTAGATCTGACTGAATCATCAATCTTGAATTTGCTGGATTTTCAACTGGTATAAGCTCTGGATCCAATCCCATCGGTCCCATGACAATGTCAAGTAATTCACAGGAGTCCAAAATTGTAGAACTTTTGAACTTCCAAAGTGTATAGTTGGTTCCATCCAGCTTCCATTCGGTGAATGCAGGTGGGCGAATTCAAATAGGTGCAGCATTAACATTAGCTGAAGCACCAAGACCAGTGTTCGATGATGAAGCCATCATGTAATCACTCGAATAATCTACTGATATTCTAGTCTTCTAGTAGGCTAAAATAGTGTTACTTCTCAAGCTATTTGAACCTTACGGCTTTGACACCATGTAAGACAATAGTTATGCAATATAACACAGGGCAGTAGCAGAGAAGATACCAGATATAGGAGAATCTCAACAATTTTCTAGTAACTGCAAGTACAAAGATGATGGCGTTGTCCACTCGTGCACTCTCAAGGTAGAGCTTAAATGGTGATCTAGACAACTCTAGATAGGGAGATACAAGGTAGAGGTATGGTGGCTCAATTCGATGTCTCAGGTAGTGCAGAAGTCATATATATATATATATATATATATATATATATATATATATATATATATATATAGGATCATGGGTGGCCTTCGTGGATGGCTATACATGGGCGGTAGAGCATGGGCGGCCACCGCCCACATAATTGTCATACACGGCTTAGGCCGGTTGAACCTACCTAACAAATATAAATGATTTCTACCTCCAATAGGGAATATTCCATGGAATATTCCCTTTACTGTCGCGTTGGGGGTGCTGCCTTCGGACCCCCACTAGGGGGCCTGCTAGCCCCCTTGGACCCCCCAACCGGTGCTGCTCACCACTACCCCGCACCCTACAATTGGGGACCCTGGTAACTCCCTTTCCTTACAATACCTTACATAGTCCAATATAACTTTCATTCAACATGCAAGTTGGGATCCCCATCAATTGGGTAATGCACGCTTGGCTTCTCCTCATAATGGGGGCCTTACAAAATGTGCATACAATCATGAGGGGTAGCCATTGATCATATACTAACATCATGTTTACATCCTTAAAGTAATTGAAATTGGAACCACTACCCCATATAATTTTCAATTAATCTTCTTGAGCTTAAAAAACACAATGGCCGTTAACTTTTGAACTTCATTCATAGGAATATATTTTAAATTGTAATATATGATAGGAACTTAAAAGGTATGCGAGTATTGTCTTGCATTTTTAAGTTCCCTTTTGCGATAATAAAACCTTATCTCTCCTAATCGAAGAAAAAATTTATAACTTCTTCTATGTGCTTACCTAAATAATTTCCTTTTGTGCAATTTTGTAACAAATTTTTTTTCCAAATTATGACACAAAATAGGATTTATTGACAATTGATTGTTGAAATTCTTGATTTCTTTTTATCATTCACACGTTTCATATATATATATATATATATATATATATATATATATATATATATATATATATATATATATATTCCTCTATCTTGCTACGAAAATTGTAAATACGATACCTTCACACACAAAGGGATTGACCCAAGTGACATGGTTGAAATTCTGAAGTTCTACTTATTTTAGAAAAAAACGCCCACTAATTTTCTTTCGCCTTTGAGGCAACTTAGAAACAACATAAGACAACTCTGTATCGATTAGTGAATAGTTCCACGTCTTTATGGATGGAGTTGAAAAATGCAGTATGAACCTCTTCCTCTTGCGACAGAAGCTCTATGCTTGGATCACAAGATAAAGAGTTAATGTAGCAATTCTGTACTTTTGCTAATGTCGCGATCCTCTCCTTTTGCTGCTTTATCATGTGTCGACTCCAACAAACACACAAAGTAACGCATGCAGTTCTCCTCCCAGCGACATCCGAACCTGACACTGTTTAAATATGAGAATAACAATAATCTCCCTCTATCTTCTACCTAATGTGGTAAAGGATCCATCTTGTGCCATGTGGCAAATACCTCCATGATGCGACAATCACATGATGTGACAATTCGTTCTCCTTGAAAGCATTTTTGTCCTAAAAAATGTGCATGAAATGTCTGTAATGGTAGAAGAAAGTGTTGGGACTCCCGTGAACCCCATGTACTTCTACGTACATGGTCATCTCTCTGTGTGTGTTGTTTTCCTATACCCTTCCCCTTAAGAAGCCTCATATGAGATTATCTCAAAGGTGGGAAACCATTTGAGTGGTGCCCACTATCTCCCATATATACTAGACTTCCAAACTATCACTCCTATGACATATAAGATCATCAAAAATGACCTAAGTCCATATGATGTATCAACTATGGAGTAATGGTAGGAAAAGCAAGTGTAATATGCAGAGCTTATAAGCTTGACCATATCATAATGGAGATAGTTAAACCATAAAATCCTCTAAAATATAGAACAAAGTCCCATAAAAAGTGACTCCAAACCCATCTAGGACTAATGATAGATTTGCCCTCACACCACGCAAGGTCTTTCTAACCTTGAGTGTAATCACAAGTAATAGTTTAATCTAAACTACCTTGTGAACTCTGCAAATCCATCACCCTAGCTCATATATAATTATCCCTTGGTAGTAAAATGAGATCTCTACATTCCACTAACCAAGAAATCTTTGGTTTGTCATCCATTTAGTTGGACTAAGTTCGATTGGAAGAGTATCTATTGGCACTAGTGCAAACTCTAAAATTTTGTCTTCCCTTTAGTTTTCCATATGAATGCAAAAGCATTCCCTTGAAGATTCACCTAATCCATGAGTACCCATCCTCCTAATTGATGTTCACACATCATCCTCATGATGTAACACCAACTAAGAGTTTGGTAACCCAATAGGTTAGATCTATGTGTATTTCCTAGAAACCCTAAAGAGAGGATCATTACTCTTCAGAATCTTCCAGTCTCCATAATGTCAATAACTAGATCATCTCATCTAGTCAAGAACATCACTGGAAATACCATAAATGCTTCTCTCGAGAGTCTTCCATGGGTGACTCAATCTAACCATGATGACTAACTAATCTACCTCTTGTCTTTGATAAAAGAATGCCACTTCGATCTAGATAGCCAAAATGAAAAAGTGAAACTCTCTCTCTCTCTCTAATCTTGTCTAAGGAAAAGAGCTCTGGTAGTGGAATCGGTTTCGCTTTCCCTTTCCCTTTCAAAGAGATTATGTTGAATCCAATAGCTCTACTCATCCATAACCGAGAACGTGCACATAAGTTCTCCATGTTTTTTCCTTCCAGAATAGTGGAGAATCAAACTCCCATGTGAAGATAAATTAGACCAAAAAATAGAGTAAATGAATTCCTTCTGAAATGTACACGAAGAGGTGTTTTCTAAACACCTCTTCTCTCTAATGTAAAACAACCTCTATTCTTCTCCTATGAAGAAATTATGTTTTCCTTTCCTTTTTCTCTTTCAAGAAACAAGAGCTAAAGTGAGACGTATGAGCTATAATGAGATCTCTCCTTGATCTCTGAACTAATTCCCACTTTCTCCTTTCCTCAAAAGAGAGATTATGAATTTATTTGCTCCTCTCTTCCATAAATTAATGCATAATCCTTCATTACGTACATTCCTATGAAGATGGACAACAAATCTCCCTTAACGAATGAAATTGTATGTAGTGAAGAGTGGAGAAAATAAGTTCCTTATAAGGGTCAAAGCCCTCAGCGAAAATCGCCAGCAATGATATGACATGATACCATGAGAAACAGATGTGTATCCATACTAAAGAAACTACATTTCTAACCATCCTACATGCCACATGCATGGATCTATATGATCCTATCATACTAATGGAATTATCCTTCCTAAAACCCACAAACTGAGTATGTGATACCAATGGTGATAAAATCATTAATCGCATTCTTTGTTGGAAGAATAGATCTTCCCTAAACTATGAAAGATGATTCCCAGTGTCAAGGAGATGTCTACTAAGAGATCTCCCCAAATCTAGTGAGACATGTCGCCATGAATGATGAGTCTTTTTCTCCTTGGCCAAGAAGAGTGCTCAAAGGGAAGCCATTTCCACTATCCCATACAAGTGGAACCTTCTTCCAATTCATGGTGTCATATGTATACTAAACCTAATGTATTTTCCATCATATGTAATGGAATATGCAGGTGGACTCTAATGAATCCCATGTCCTCAACTCATACCGGTGGACTCTATTAATGAATCTCATATCCTAGAACTAGTTTAGTTTGGTTCTAGTCAACATGTGACAATGGATATCCCTTTCTATTCCAAACTAACTTGTTCCTAGGTACCAAGACTAAGTCTAAGACCTCTCTCTAGATACCCATATACATATATGTATTGGGTACCCCAAATTTTCCTGACTGAGGGATCTATGCTCTAATTCATAGAGCTAGTTCCATGACTATGGCCTTTCTAACCATCACTCAAATAAAATGAGCACCCATTGATGCTTTCTCATGAAACCCATCTCTATGATCCCATCTAATTAGTTTCCTTAGTAGTGTAGCAAAAATGCTTTACTACTTACTCAAGTGATGTGCATGAGGGAAACGAGTCACTCTTTGGGTATTATCATAATACCCCATAGTCTCGTTATTGCATTGTGATACTCTTTTGAAGGTAAGTAAAGATTTAGTACAATGGAGATGATCATCAAGGTATCTCTCGTGCCTATATGCAACTTCCTATAACCTATATGATTTCTTGTGCACATTCCTAATGGTGAAGGTATATCTCCTTTCCCTTAGAAATCCTACAGTTTAAATCCATAAGGATTATGTGTAGGGATCTGACTACTACTGAAGTTTCCTTATCCATGATGCTTTGATGCTCCTAAGTCCATCAAATACATGCTCAAAAGCATGCTTACACCTTATTGATGTTTGCAGAGAAGGCATGTTAGCATGCCATAAAATTTTTTATCGAAAGATAAGTGCGTATATAATGCCATGAGGTAGGAAAAAGTATGGCAACATTTGCCCAAGGAAATGGAGTCCCAAAAAGTTTTAACCATAGAATCAAGTATAAGGCCTTGCGGACCAATGGCACACAGACCATTCAATATAACATAGGGCTTGGCAAGCCCATGGCATGCACACCATATACTGATCATACATGAACTCCATGACCTACAGAAACATAAAATGCTAGCAACAACCTCTTTGTTGCATAACCTTGTGCTCCCTACAATTATGTCTTGCAAACCATCAAAATTGTACATGTAACAAGTTTGATCCATACTTTTAGAATTAAAACAATGATCAACCTTGATGTATGCATTCCAATCCATGCATGTACATATAGAACATGCCAAAACATAAAGTAAAATGCTTGAAATATAAACCATACTTCCCTGAATGGTTTGATATTGGATTTGCATGCATCCAATCCCTTTTGACAAGATTTGAGACCTCTACAGCTTCCTCTCTAGGTCCTCAAATAAGCTTTGAAGTGTCCAAGAACATTGGATCACTTCCCAAAACCTCAAGCAGAGTCAAATGATTACCAAAAATAATATAAATATGCCAAAAAATGCATGTGTAATCCATCTTTAGACTTGCAAATACATTTTTAGGACCTAGAAATAATCATAAAAATAAACATACATAATGTGCAAGTGGGTTGAAGGGAAATTTCTTCAATCGCCACCTCGGTTTCTAAAATATGGCTCTCGAAAGGTAGTTACTCAAAATTGTTCAGACTTTATAAACCTGCCCGAACCTCGAAATATACATAATTTCCAAAATTTCTTTTTTTAACTAAAAATAGATCTTTTCTTCTTTGAAAGGAGCCATAGCACCTCCAATTTAGAGTTTTCTAGCACAAGATATGGCCTCTCCAAGTGTGACATGCCAAACTAATGGATTGGTGGAGGGGCTGAAAAAAGTGTGAAAATGTGATTTTTAAGTGCCCAAAAGCATTCTTCCATCAAGGAAATCCTATATTTCTCTCCTTAAATTTAGAGACTAATATATGAAGATGCTTTGGCATATTTTCACCTTTCCAAATCCATCCTTCTTTCATGCTAAGTTTCTTCTCAAAAGAGGCTTAAACCAAGATTTTAACTTTCTTGTAAAAAGTTAGATGGAAGATTTTAGCGAGCTTCTAATCCACTCTTAATGTGGATCTTTCTTGGATTTTATTATTCCTTATGGTAATATGGATACTACACTTGGATCTTTCTTGGATTTTATTATTCCTTATGGTAATATGGATACTACACTTCATGTATGTATGCACTAATCCATGGGAAGCCTCTTAAATTATCCCTTTTCTTGCTCCAAAAGGTGGAGTTTGGCTAAAATTAGCACCTGAGTTTTGTTTCTAAAAGGTGCGGAAAGGGGGTTTTTGAGGAAGTAAAATTCTTCCTTAACTTATCCTTTTTATGAATCTAATGATTCCATTGTGAATTCCATAGGAAATAATCTCAAAATGTATACGTTTTCCCATCCATCCATACTTAATGCATCTCTTTGTCCCTTCTCCAAATTGGGAATTTCTTAAATCTAGGTGCTGAAATTTTTTCTCAAGCAGTAATGGAAGGGAGGCTTTTGGAGCTTCAAACTCCCATCATACTGATCCAATTTTTGGATTTCTTGATTCTATATGGAAGTCCATGCACTATACTATAAGTATGCATGGGTATTCCTACCAATCTATGAAAATTCCCTCTTCATCTCCTTTTCCTAAAATGGCTACTTATCAAATGAGCCCCTGGAATTTATGTGAAAATCATGAGAGTAGACTATTTTGGAGGTAAATAAAGCTTATGCTTTTTTGCAATTTGAGGGAATCCTTGACTATGGATGAGGCTATATATCTCATACCTCCATATACATGATTTCCATCAAAGGGAATCCTTCGTTTTCCTTTTATTGTAGAGGATATGAGCTCAAATCTTGAGCACTGCATCTTTCCATGGCCGTGTGTATCGTCTCGATCGCTGCTCTAATACCAATGTCACGATTTTCTACTTTTGCTAATGTTGGGATCCTCTCCTTTTGCTGCCCTATCGTGTGTCAACTCCAACAAACACACTTGAAGTAACACATGCGGTTCTCCTCCCAGGCACGTCCAAACCTGACACTGTTAATATATGAGAATAACAATAATGTCCCTCTATCTTCTACCTAATGTGGTAAAAGCTCCATGATGTGCCATGTGGCACATACCTCCATGATGCGACAATCACATGATGTGACAGTTTCATATTACATTTTCTTTACTCCATCAATACAATGTGGTATGGGAGATAGGATTGTCTCACATTTTTAAGTTTCCTAACATGCAAAAATAAAAAATAAAAAAATCTAATTATGTGCAATGTTCTTGTACAATAAATATAAAATCTATCATTTGACTTGCATTCGCACCTAAATAGCATCCTTTTGATCATTTCATGAAAGAATCGTTTTGACCATTCATTTTTGTCAAGAGTATGTTGCCTCCTCTCCATGGAAATTAGTCCATTTTTGTATTTTATGAACAGTATCAGAATATTATCTGTTTTTTTATATTCCTCTATACCGGTCGTAAATAAAATGGCGTTTAAATCTTCCACGATCCAAACAAATTCTTTTGTTGAGTTTTGTGGATATGAATTATCAAAAAAGCCACCTTCTTTTCATTGGACGAGACAAGTTCTTTGGAACTCTAAAAGACCCAAAAATGAGCTATATTTTTTTTTTCTAATCTTATATTCTACACAACGAGTATAATCAAATTGCACATATCAAACTATGTGATGCATCTTTATAATTAACGTCGGGTGCCAAGCAATTATGGATGGAGAAATTTTTAGACTCTTACGAATGCCAATGGGTTTCAATGTTTCCCCACTAACATGTGGAACTAGATTTTTGGTAAAGTGAAAAGCAAAGTTTGTGGTTGGGAATAGATACACCCCAACCTCCCTCACATAATTTTTCTCCAAAACCACTTCATCGCCTCCTCAATGATCAATCATCTTTCTGGATTTATTCCATAGAAGTCGTAATTTTCTAATCTCAAATCGATTCTCTTGAACTTTAGTTGGGGTTCAATGAATGAGAGGAAGAGGATGCTCAAAGTCAAGTATTCCACCTACTGCCTCTGCAAATTCGATGGAGGTCCAACTCTCTTCATATGGACTGGATTAGGGAAAAAATGGTGGCCAAATGGATACATAGAATGTTCTCTTCTTCAGAAGTTACGTTTTGGGACAGGTTCTGGTTTAGTCACAACTTTCTACATCAAACACAAATTCCAATTTAAACTAGGCCCATTTTTATTTAGAACGGCTCTTGCTGGCTATCAACACCTCATATGTGCTCTTAATTCCCCAAATTCCAAAGGAACATCTAGTTCAAATCAATGCAACAACCTACTGACAGGAGTTACTTCAAAATAGGCCACAAACGCATGAAATGTGGAGTAACCTTTTAGAGCGGTCATCTTCTCAAAACATTTGAGGTTCTCCACTATGTGAAACATCTCTCAAAGAGGGACTTCACTATTCTAGTTGTGCAAAATCTTGTTCAAGCCTCCTAGCCCAACAAGATTGTTAGGAGTCAGGACGAATTCTAGAAAATCCTATCGGCTTCCAATGGAATGAAAACTTTGAGATCGAGGATGGCCAGTACCAAAAGATCAATAGGTTGTGGCACATACAATGGTCCTTCGTGTATATGTTTCGTGTACATGTTTCGTGTCCCCTAGTCCTTCGCCCTTTGCCATCAAGAGGCCATCTTCATTTGGATGCTCATGCACCATGGGATTCAACAGATTTAAAAAGAGTCGATCGCCACAAGTTCATTGTCCATTTTGCAAGCACGACAAAATTTTGCATCTTTTTGTTGATTGCAACCACACTAATATATATTAGAAGTGGCCTTAAGTCTGGTGCTTCCCTAGAAGTAGAAACCCTTTCATTGGAGGGAGATCCTCCTTCCGGAGAATTCTTTTACTGACTCCCTCGTGTGGAATATTGTTGGAACTAAAATTCTATATATTATTTGGAGACAAAGAAATTTGATGATGTCCAAGGCTTAAAAGACATTGTTGTTTTCGATCTCTCAATGTCTTGATTAATCACCTTCTTATGTAGGTAAGAGACTCAGGATTGCTATAGATTTTTGTGAAGAATTTCAACAAGGCACTTGCTCCAATCCCCTTGCCTAAGAAGAGACGTTGGACAACCATGAAATCTTCGATGGACACAAGGGTCATACTCTCGTCTATAAGTTGAAATTGGACTTCAAGAGTATATATATATATATATACATATATATATATATATATATATCTATATATATATATATATATATATATATATATATATATATATATATATATATATATGGGGTATATATATATATATATATATATATATATATATATATATATATATATATATATATATATATATATATATATATACAGTGTGGACCATGTTCCCAAACTTCTTCAGAGTTCTTGTGAAGAGGAAGCATATTTGAGGTTATGTTATATTTATGGGTTAAGAGGTATCATAATGGAGTCTCGGAGGAATACATGGTCTTCTCCCATTTTTATGCCAACAACATTGTGGTCGCCCCAATGAAGAAGCCTTGAATTTATGTTATGTAGCTGATATCTTTTTTTTTTTAATAAAAGGAAGTTCAGCCGTGGCCTACTCTCTCATACTTTTATTGAAAAGGAAGAAAATGATACAAGTGAATGGGACTAGTGCCTTTGGAACCCCCCAAATCCCACAAAGCAAGGGTAGTACTTGCTGCTCTAGAGAGCATTGCAAAGGAGTTTCATAACCCTCTCGTCCCCCTCATGTGGGGCCCACTTGGATATAAGCTTGTTGTTCTGGATGAAACACACTTTATGATGCCTAAAGGGTGGGGACCTCTTACAATTGAAGATTCTTTTGCCAAGGAGGAACAGAGACTTCTCAATTGACCATTCTTTAGGAGGGTATCCAAAATTATAGGCACACTCCTCCCTCCAAATCTTCCAAAGGGTTTCCCCTCTTATCGCATTCCATAGATCTGCTGAGTAGATGATATCTTCTACACTTCCCACTATAGTAATATGAATATTGTTAAGGGTTCCCCTCTTGTACCCGATTATGTACTCCTACCCACTATACCTTGATCTCACAGATGGACGTCTTTTGTAAATCCACCTACCCCCGCCCTAAATCTTGTTCAGGTGCACTATATTTGATTTAATTCCATTGTATAAGTGGTTTTGTAAAGTCCCTTCGTGTAGTCTGAAGGGTTTATTCTTGTACATTTCCTAAATAATTTGATCATTTCATATAAGAACCCTTCTTCCAAATCCCAAGTTGGTGAAAGATGTTTAGACCATTCATTTTTGCCGTGAGTCTGTTGCGTCCCCTCCATGGAAATTTGTCGAGTTTTGTACTTGAAACACATAACCCTTCCTCATGGTATGAGCTTTCATTATAGAAGGTATTTCAAGCTAGCTGATACGTAACTAGTGATTCATTAGTCATGCTAATTAATGTAGTTGCCAGGCTGTTTGGACTTTCTATATATTTGAAGATTAGATTTCTATATATGCATAATACAAAGGAGAAAGCTATGGTTTTCAAATCATTTTTCATTGGAGAGAAGTTTTTTTGGAAGTCCAAAAGACCCAAAAATGAGCTATATTAAATGAGTTATATTTGTTTATAATCTTGATGTCTAAGGACAAATATTTCCAGCCCCAATATGGATTCTCAAAGTTATTCCTGTGTCTCTACTACATGATTTGATATCTTCCCATACTTTCTCTCCATTTGCAGGTAGGGGTCCTCCTAAATATTCTTTACAAGTTTGTGGAAGAATAAACTCAATATTGAACCGTGGGTCATTGTTAGGTTGTGATATCTCTTTTGTCACTACATTGACTGCAATCAGAATTGGCAATCTTCATCACTGGATTCCTTCTTCTTTTCTTCGATCTTCCTCTTTTGTCTCCTTATCACGTTATTTTATGCTCTTTTCGGATTCTTTCTCTCGTCTCTTTCATCTTGTGTGGTCCCTTCCTTCTCTTCCTAATGGCCTCTTCTTCGCGTATTTTCCTTGATGCTCACTTCTTTCACTTCTCTTATGGGAAGCTTCTTCTTGGACAATTTTTGTACTGGTTCCCAGCTCTTCAGCTTTAGGGCTATCTAAAGTGAAAGATCCCTCAACGTTACCTACCACCTTTAGGATTCTATTACTTATGAGAATTTAGGTCAAAGTTATTCTCTTCATCTTTTTTTTTTCCTTTTTTTCATTTTCCATTTTCATTTTTTCTATTTTTATTCTTTTTATTTGATATTTTATTTTGATGTCTACGTAGTTCACAGAGCTAGTGGTCCGCCTATATGGCCAAACTTTAGAGCCATTCACACGTTTACAAGGGCGCCCTCTCGTTAAAGTCAAAACCTATGTCGAGCCATTTGGAAACATCATCATGATTGTAAAGGGTCACCCATCGAAGCTTAATTTTCCATGTTTCTTTATTAAATTAAGTGTTGCGAAAAAGCAGCAAGTTTCCACACTTATAAAGCTAATTTGGACCCAACGATCATGTCTCTTATTCCTACGGTCTTTGAGTGCTCTAAGCATGAACTATGCTTTAGGGTGTTCTTCATCAAGCTTCACTAGAAAGGGACTATGGTCATCCAAATTGTCTCCAGGGACGGCTTACCAACAACAAAATCCCTCAAATTTTCACAGAAAACTCTTATGGAAAATAGCTTTGAGGTCTTAAGCTAATTAGAAGGACGTGGTGCTCATTGATATGCTGAATTTGTTAATATATGTCTACCCCTCACGAATCTATGTACTAATACACATTTTGTAAGGCCCCCATTATGAGGAGAAGTCAAGCGTGCGTTACCCAATTGATGGGAATCCCAACTTGCATGTTGCATGAAGGTCAAATTGCATCATCAAAGGTACCTTAAAGAAACGGAGTTACCAGGATTCCCAATTGTAGGGTTCCGGATAGCAAGGAGTAGACGCAGTTGGGGGGTCCAAGGGGGTCAGCAATCCCTTGGTTGCGGGTTCCCTATGGTGGGGGTCTAAGGGACCACCCTTGGCACGATGGTAAATGGAATATTCAATGGAATATTCCCTCTTGAAGTAAAAAATAGTTCATATTTCTTAGGCCAAAACCACGTATGGGGATTACACAAGCGATGGCCACCCATGTATAGCTATATGTGGAAGGCCACATCTCTCCATTAGCCTATATATATGACTTCTACACTAACCCTGATATTGAATTGATCCAGCATACCTCAACCTTTTAACTCTCCATCTAGAGTTGTCTAGATCACCATTTAAGCTCTACCATGAGAGTACTGCTATTGCTTCTGTGGTCTCTTGCATAACCACTTTCTTACATGTTATCAAAATTTTTAGGTATCTATTAGTAGAGAGGATTACTTTCTAAACTAGCAAGTATATTTTTGTTATCATCATCATGAGTGATGGCTTCATCTTCTAGTGTTGGTGCATCTCCTAGTGTTATTTCTGCACCGATTTGTATTTGCCTGTCTACATTTACTAAATGGAAGCTTGATGGAACAAATTACACACTCCAGAGGTTCAAAACTATGAGTTGCTCGATAATGTTATGGGACCAACAAGTGCCTAATCAAGAGGCAATTCTGATGGACAATCCATCAAATCCTCAAGTGACAACCCATCTTGATCCAAATCGTTTTCACCCTTTGAAGAGGAGGAATGCAAATGTGTTATGTGCCATTATTACAATTGTAAGTGATTCTGTGCTTGCTCTAGTTCAACACACCACTAAAGCACATGAAGCCTGGGGCATATTGGCTTGCCAATATGAGACCGAGAATCACACTCCCATTGAATGTCTTGAGAATCAATTAACAAATGAGAAGCACTCTAATTTGGAGAAGGCTAAAGACTTGAACAAGCAAATCAAAAGTTTACAAGATCAACTAGTTACTGTTGGTGTCTTGATAAGACTTGAAGAAATGGCTAGAAGGTGCTTCTAAATTCTTCTTGCAAAATATGATGGGCTCATAATTTCCATTAACACTCAGATTATGTTAGTGCTATTACTCCAAAGGTAAATGCTTGGCCACTTATCCTAAATTTCATATGTGCATTCATGTATTAACACATGAATAATATCTTGTAAGAGTTTGATTTTTACTCCTTGTAAAAGTGCATATATGGAAGCACTTACAATCACAAGTTCTTAGGAGAATCCTTCCACGACTTATTTGATGAGGATTTATGGAAAATCAAGTCCTAAAACTTTGGAACACTTTTTGACAAATATTGAAATCCAAACTTGAATCTTGGCTCCAACAAAAAGCTATAAAAGACGTACTATCTAGTCACGTGGAACGGAGCTAGGAATAGAAGAGATTTTAGAGGATTTTGTGTGGCGTATTGAGCTAACATTATAGCTCTTATATTTCCCTGACATTGTGCAATCATTCATTGCCAATGTCAATGTAATGTATGTTCATTAATACATATAGTTTTCTGATATCTCATACCTTCTACTCTGTCATGTCTCACTCAGAACACTGAAGTTCATTGATCCATTTCTCAGTGTGTACTTGATCCTTTGCAGTGAGTTAAGTTGGTATTGATTCATTGGACTCTCTATTTTTGTTCTACAAAGTTTCATTTTAATTGGCTCAATCATTCTTGATTTGTGTGCAAAACATTGCTCACTAGTCTATATACTATTAGCTCCCAAAAATGTCGGGATGCATCTCTAATTTGCTAAGCATCATTCTCTAAGCATAGTTAATCATTTCAAGTGGAATAACTTGAAAAATTTAGCTACCCAAGTTGATTAGATATGCCCAGAATGATTTTGTTCAATTGTTAGCAAAGAAAGAGAACTATTCATTTCTTTGAGTAGGTGAGTGACCAAAATAGCAAGTTTTTGATTGATAGTGAAACCCAAACTCATCTGTTTTGATCCAATGATTTGAGGATCATCTTTCGAAGTACTTGGGTAATTATTTGTGCTTGATGGAAAACTTAGGAGGTCTAATTTTCACTCCTGAACTCAATTTTGGCTGTTGTGAAGCAAGAATTTGCAACACCATCTCATCTCTAGAAGGTGTCCACCATCTCCCCCAACAGTGATATCAGAGCAACATCAAGGTAAAATGGGAGATGGATTTCCATCAATCATTGATAAATTGGACAGGGGCAACTATCCAGCTTGGTCCCTAAGGATGAAGGCTTACCTCCAAGCAAGAAGCTTGTATGGATATATATCTCGAGATGAAGAAATGCCAATCTTTAGAAGCAAGAACCAACCTATAAGAGAGGAGCAAGAAAGACTAGTCGCACGGTGTGCAAAGGATGCTCTAGCTAGGTCTTACATACTCAATTCAATATCTGATTTTCTGTTACCTCATATTAGGAATTGTAAGACTTTTGAAGAGACTTGGGAAGTACTATCTTCATACTTCTCATCAAATACAAGGGCCAAAAAAAAAACTAGCTTTAAATGGAGTTCACAGCCTTGAAGAAGCAATCAAAGCAAAGTGTAGCTTACTATGTGACCAAGATGAAGGATGCAGCTCATCAACTTGGGAGTATTGGAGAAGAAATAGAAGAGGAGCAGATAGTAAGGTAGATCATAAATAGCATCAAGGCTGATAAAAAATGGGAGTCCTTTACCACAACAATGGACCTATATATGGACATGGAGATACTTGACCTCCATAAATTGATGGGGCAACTCTTCACACATGAGACAAAGCTCAACAAGAATGGAGATACTTCTAGAGGTAATCAATATTTTGTCCTTTACACAGATAAAAACAAGAGTTTAAAAGATAAAGGAAAAGGTAAGAAGAATGAAGAAAAGGCAAGTACCTCTCAAATGAATTTCACAGGCAGAGGAAGAGGTTCTAGAGGAAGGGGTAGAGGAGGAAAGCAAGGCAGGGGGAGACCATACAATTCTTCATCTTGCAACATTCATGGCTTGACCAATCGTACCACATATGAATGCCTTAAGAACACAGAGAATCAGAGAGGAAAAAGCTTCCACAGAGGAGTCTATGGACAATCAAGAGGAAAGCTCAATAATGCAGGAAATAATGATCATCACAATTACAACCAAGGCTACAACAACAACTTTAAGGAGGCTTCAGAGGAAGAAGAGACTACAAAAACTATACAAATGATCAAGAGGATTCCCTATCACATGAATATGACAACCAAGCAAGGTAAAGATGATTAGTATCTATTTTATATCGATTCTAGTTGTTCCAATCATGTCGCATGCAATGTAGCATTATTGTTTGACCTTGAAGAACCCAAAGGAAAGCATGAAGTTAAGAGAGGTGATGACACTAGGCACTCAATAAAGAAGATTGGAAATGTTAAAGCATCTGATGGTAACATGAATCTTCTAACTAGGGTATTGTATGTGCCAACAATAACCAAGAATCTAATCAGTGTTGGAAAGATTGTTGAGAAGGGTTTACACGTTAGATTCACAAGGCATGGAGCATATGTGGTGGACCCTCAACAAGGCTTCAGGAGGCTTGCAAAAGGTGAGAAATTTGGTACACTTTTTACCTTTGAAGTTGAAGATACAAGAAATATTACTCTCTTCAATTATAAGGACCAAACCCTATGTGAATTGGAGATATCACATAAGAGACTAGGTCATATAGGTGAAAGGACATTGAAGAAAATATGAAGGGATCAAAGTGTGATTGGCATCCCAAATGTGTCTAAGCAACATATGATTTCCAAATGTGGAGCATGCCAATTTGGCAAGTCACATAGGCAACCATTCAACAAAAGAGGATACATGTATGAAGCCTACTTGGAGCTTGTGCACATAGATGTGTGGGGTCCTAGCAGAGAGCCATCAATTTCACGATCAAGGTATTATGATTCATTCATAGAGGACTATAATAGATGGACAATAATTTATTTTATGAAGCATAAAGATGAAGTCTTCACTTGTTCCAAGAAGTATTTGGCATTAGTTGAGAATCAAACAGGTAGAGGTTTGAAGAGGCTCAGATATGATGGAAGTATATTTCTCACATGAGTTTGAATCCATCTTACAGGATAGAGGCATGAAGAGAGAGATTACAACAAGGTACAATCCTGAACAAAATGGAGTAGATGAGAGAAGAAATAGATTAATAGTAGAGGCTACAAGATCAATGTTGAATGACAAAAAACTCTCTAATAATCTTCATGCAAAGGCTGTTTCCACAGCCACTTACCTAATCAATAGGCTTCCATCCAAGCCTCTAGATAGGATGACACCTTATGAGGCATGGAATGGCAAGAGACCTTCTTTAGATCATTGTAAAATATTTGGATCCATTGCTTATGCACACATACCCTCATAGATTAGGGAAAATCTTGATCCAAAAGCTGAAAGATGCATATTTATTGGCTACTAACAAAAGATTATAGTTATTCGGGATGTAGTATTTGATGAAAATAACTCCCTTTGAAGATGATTGCAGGAAAATAAAGCTACCCTATGATTTGGAGAATGATTTTCCAAATCTAACCAAAGAAGTGTTGGAAGAGATGGTGGATAATCTTCAAGAGATGAAGTGGTGTTGCTAGATCCTGCTTCACACTTGCTAAGAATGATTGCTGGAGAGTTTAGTGGTCCTTGTTAGCAAGCTAATGATACCAAATAATCATATATGTTGCATGGAACATGATCCTCTAATCAATCAATCAAAACATATAGGTTGGAGTTGATACAAGATCAAGAAACTTGCTATGTTTGTTCCTACACATGTTCAATGTTTTGAACAGTTCTCTGAGCACATCAACAATTGGCTTAATTCCTTTCAAGAACCTCTAATTAGCTTAGTACACTATCAATCATGAGTGATTTCATAAAAAATGATGGACTACACAATGCCGATATTGTTTATCCTCTTCTTATAGTTGTACTTGGAGCCAAAGTTTGAATTCAAATTCAAAGATCTACCTAAAAGGTGAATCCTAAAGTATAGGATAGATTCCCGCATCACTCAACAACCAAATGAGTCGTGATTTTAGAGCTCCCTAACTCCACGTGGATGTGTACCACTTTTACAAAGATAAATGTGAAGACCTTTTTCCAAGAGGTTGATCATATGAAGCCTTGTCAATAAATCAAGTATGAACTAATCAACCAAGTATGTGGGCTTGGTTTTAATTGCACCAACAAGAACCACATACATCAGAGGATGTCAACTTAGAAGATGAAGAACAAATTGATTTCAAAGCTTGGAAGTCCAAGGGCAAAGAAAAGCTCAAGAAATTGGATGACATTCCAAAGTCATCCAATCAAGCACTTAGAAGATCTCAAAGGGAGAGCAAGAAACCTATAAGGGATAGCTATGACACATCAATAATGTTGGTCCAAGACAATCAACAATTGAAGGTCTTTAAGTCCGCAGAGACTTCATCAAAAATTTCCTTAAAAAAGTCACCGGAAGGTCACCGGAAGGATACCGGAACAGTACCGGAAACTCACAGTAAAGTCACCGGAATGTTACCGAAAATGATCACTTTTATAGTTTTCTGTTTATGAAGAGTTGAAAGATGAAAGAATGAAGAAAATACAAATTCTTGGAGCTTGGAAGAAGAACCGGAAAAAGATGTACACATATGTACAGTAGTATAGTCATCGTCATAAGGTTGTACAAATTTATCTATAAATACCTTAGAAACTGTCGGGGCAGATATGAGAGTCATATATGAGAGAATGAAAGGTTATGAGAGACAATGAGAAGAGATGTGAGAGTTTGAGAAGAATGAGAAGTTAGATGTCATGAGACATATGAAAAGTTAGTTGAGTTTTCCTCTCATCACTCAACTATAACTGTCTGAGTAATCGAAGAAATATTGCGCCGAAGTTTCTGTGTGTTCTTCATCTGTGATAGATGATTTGTGAAATCCTTTTGAGGATATCTAAGTCTATAGTTAATCAATCTATAGCTTAAGTTTCAGAGTTTAATTGTAAACAAAAAACGAGAATTGTCAGTAGGAACATTCATATGTGTTGAGTGTTCAAAGTTTACTGAAACAGGCGCATTTCCAGTGATCAATGTTTTGATCATTTCTCAGTGCATACTTTAAAGTTTTGCATGAGTGAGAGCTTAATCTTTAAGTTAGAAGATAAGCTACTCGTAACTAGAAGCATTTGCTTAAACGGGTTCTATTCAAGGAGAACCAAGTCTTAGAAGTTGCAGGTGTAAAATCGACTGTTCAGAATGACAGTTTCAGACATAGGTAACTTGTGAAGTTGATTTCTCAAGTTATACTAAAGCTTTTAGAGTAATTTCACTTGAAGGAGGTGCGTAATCTCTAGGCGATACTCCATACAAAGTTTCATAAAAACCTTTACATGTTTGATAGATTAATTTGAAGAAATTGTGCAGCAGACTTTTTGTGTTGTGAAGTTTTTGACTTACTCTTGGTATAGAGGTGCTCTAATCACAAGAGTAGGTTATTCTTTTGGAGATTAACACTCTCCATCAGTGGTATCAGAGCAGGAGACATCAAAATCAAAGAAAGGAGGATCCCGACTGCTGCGGTTATAAAGAATTCAACAACTGAAGAACTAAAGGTGAAAGCTTGAAGGCAAAACCTGAGGAAGAGATCATACGACATCAAGAAAGACAAACAGAGTCTAATTTGAAGCAAAGGTACATATATTATTCATAAAGGTTGAAGATTTCAAATACACAGGTAGACACAAGATGGGAGATTCTCTACAAATAGAGAAACTGGATAGGGAAAACTATCCTGCGTGGTCAATGAGGATGGAAGCTCATCTTATGAGCAAAGATTTGATAGCTTATATCACGGGAGAAGAAGAAAAGCCACAGTTCAGAGATCCTAGTGTTCCGACTAGGGAAGAGTTAGCAGATTTGAAAAACTGGATGAAGAAAGATGCTCAAGCTAGGAGCATTATCTATATGGCAGTCAATGATTACTTGTTACCTCATATTCGAGGTCTTGAAAGTGCAACTGACATTTGGAATGCGTTGGAGGAGCATTTCCAGAATACTACTAAGTCAAGGAAGGCATCCTTATGGGCAGAGTTTACAACCTTCAAGAAGAAGGCTTCTCAATCCATTTCAGACTATGTGACAAGGATGAAAGACATTGCAGATGCATTAGGAGCTGTTGATGAAGACATTGAGGAGGATAAATTGGTAAGGCAAATTCTTACAGGCTTAAGAGGTGATGACAAATGGAAGCCGTTCATTTTGTCTACAGAGTTATCACTTGATCATTTCACTCCAGATTTAAATCAGTTGTTAGGTCATATGCTAACATTTGAGCAGGATGTTAAAGGAGATGGTGACAAGAGTGCAGGTCATGCAATGTACTCAAAAGATAAGAAGAAGAATAGCAAAGGAAAGCAACAAGCAGGTGAAGATGAAGGAACAACTACTCAAGCCAACTTCCTAAGAGGAAGAGGAGGTGGCAAAGGTAGAGGAAGAGGCAGAAACAACAAGGATGGAGGTAAAGCTTGCTGGATTTGTGGTAAGACAAATCATTTAGCTAATGATTGTTGGCACAATACTCAAAGTAATAATGGATATAGTCAAAGTTACAATGCAAGAGGAAGAGGTGGCAGAAATCAAAGAGGAAATTTCAGAGGTAGAGGTAACAGGAGTTACTTTGGAAGAAATGCAGGTAGAGGATTCCAAAGTCAACAATATAACAATACCTACTACAATTATGCTTCAGAACAGAAGGAGGATTCAACATTGATATTGAATGCAACTTGTGAAAGGCAGAATGAAGATCAAAGAGTCTTCTACATTGACTCAGGGTGTAGCAATCACCTGAGTGGTAATATATCATTGATGACTGATTTGGAGAATAAAGTTTCTAATCATGTTGTTCAAACAGGTGACAACACAAAGCATAAAGTGAAGTCGATTGGATCAGTGAAAGCTAAAGACGGTAGTACCTTATTGGGTAAGGTTCTGTATGTTCCTACAATTCCTAAGAATTTGATAAGTGTAGGACAAATTGTTGAAAAGGGATATGAAGTAAGGTTCACTAATGAAGGAGTATACATGGAAGATCCCAGTCAAGGGTATAAACAGATTGTTTCATGAAAGAAAGAAGGAAGACTGTTTACACTGAAGATTCAAGGCAACATTGGTCAGGCCATGTTTACATATGCAGGACATAAAATTTCTGAGTTAGATCTTTGGCACAAGAGGCTTGGACATTTCAATGAAAGAGGTATTAAAGATATGATTAACAATGGTTCAGTGCTTGGATTGCCTAATGTTGCAGGTCAACATATGACATACAGATGTGAGGCATGTCAATTAGGTAAGGCTCATAAGCATTCCTATTCCAAGCATGGTTTTATGTATTCAGAGAAACTTGAATTGGTACACACAGATGTGTGGGGACCCTCAAAAGACTTCAGTATAAATGGGTCAAGATATTATGTGATTTATGTTGATGATGCTACTAGATGGATCACTATCTATGTGATCAAGGATAAGTCAGAAGTATTCAATACATTCAAACATTATCATGCATATGCTGAAAGAACTACAGGTCATAAGTTGAAGAGACTAAAATCAGATGGAGGGGGAGAGTATTTCTCCAACGAATTCAGTGACTACTTATGGAATGCAGGTATAAAAAGGGAAGTTACTTGCAGATACTCTCCTCAACAAAATGGTGTAGCAGAAAGGAGGAATAGGACTCTTGTTGAGTTTGCAAGGTCCATGATGAATGAGAAAAATTGCCCTAATTATTTGTGGGCTGAAGCTGTAAATACAGCTACTTATTTGGTCAATAGGTTACCATGTAAAGCCTTGCAGGGTATGACACCATATGAGGCTTGGTGGGGTAAGAGACCTACCCTGGATCATTGCAGAGTATTTGGATGTGTGGCATATGCATACGTGCCATCACAATTAAGACACAAATTGGAACCTAAAGCTGAAAAATATGTTTTCATTGGTTATGATGACAAACAAATGGGATACAGGTTGTGGAATCCATCCACAAAACATTTTCTGGTTTCGAAAGATGTTACGTTTGATAAGCAAAGTTCTTGGTATGCAGGAACAGTTAATAGTAATACAGGTGATGAAGAAGAAGTGAGTCAAAAGAAAGGTAAATCAAAGGTTCAAATAATTGATGAAGAAGAAAATTATGAAGTGCAGGAAGAAGTTGAAGAAAGGTCAAGATTTGATCCTGAGTGTGAAGAACCAGAAACCTCAAGGAGTGGAGAACTCAGAAGGTCATCAAGAAATAAATGGCAACCTACAAGGTACAGTTATGATACTTCATTTTTGGCTACGAAAGATTATGCTTACATGATGAAAGCAGATGAAGACCCTTCTACATATGAAGAGGCAAAAGGTAAGGAAAAATGGAAGAAAGCTATGCAAGAAGAACATGATGCATTGGTGGAAAATCAAACATGGGATGTAGTTCCTAAACCAAATAGCCAGAAGATTATTGGATGCAAGTGGGTCTACAAGACCAAGAGATTTGCAGATGGAAGTGTGTCTAGATACAAAGCTAGACTTGTTGTCAAAGGGTTTGCTCAAACATATGGTGTTGATTATGATGAGACTTATAGTCCAGTGGCAAACATGACAACCATCAGAACACTCATAGCTATTGCTGCGAGTAAAGGTTGGAAGTTATGTCAGTTAGATGTGAAAAATGCTTTTTTGAATGGTTATATTTCAGATGATGTGTTCATGGAGCAACCTCAAGGGCTCAGAGATAAAAGGTATCCAGATCATGTGTGCAAGCTCAAGAGAGCTTTGTATGGCTTGAAGCAGGCCCCAAGAGCATGGAACTATAGACTTGTAAAGTTCTTGAAAGAACTTGGTTTTCAGGTGTCTGAAGCAGATAGTAGTCTGCTTATAAAGGCAAGTGATGATGGATTCATATATATATGTATATATGTTGATGATATAATCCTTACAGGAACAGATGAGTCAGGTATACAAAGATTAAAGAAGCAAATGGAGAAAGAGTTTAAAATCAGTGACTTGGGAGACTTGTCTTACTTCTTGGGTATGGAGATCACATATACTCAGCATGGAGTATTCGTGACCCAAGAAAGATATTTGAAGAACTTGTTAATCAAGTTTAAAATGAATGATTGCCGGATAGCACCTACTCCAATGGAGGTGAATCACAAATTGAGTAAGTTTGGAGGAGAAGTTTTCAAGGATGTGAGACAATATCAGAGTTTGGTTGGTAGTCTTATCTATGCTACTTTAACCAGACCTGATTTATCATATGCAGTAGGAGTATTGTCTCAATTCATGCACTGTCCAAGGAAAGAACATTGGATTGCAGGACAAAGGGTGTTGAGGTACATTAAGGGTACACTCAAAGAAGGTTTGTATTATGGTTTTACTTCAGATACAAATATCAAAATATACAGTGATGCAGATTGGGCAGGTAATCCAGATGACAGAAGGTCAACCTATGGATACATGTGTTATGTGGGAGATAAGCTAATCTCGTGGTGTTCTAAGAAGCAACATACAGTTGCTTTGTCTTCTACCGAAGCTGAGTACAAAGGCATGGTTGAAGCTGCAAAGGAAGTGATTTGGCTAAAGACTTTAATGAAGAATTTTGACACTATACAGAGGACACCAATTATATTTGGAGATAACATGAGTTCATTATATTTAGCTGCTAATCCTGTTTTTCATGCCAGAACTAAACACATTGAGATTCAGTATCACTTTCTAAGAGAGAAGGTGATGGATAAAGAGATTGAAGTAATCCATACTTCAACAAAAGATCAGATAGCTGATATGCTTACAAAAAGTTTGGATGGACCAAAGTTACAAAGGTTTAAAGATATGGCAGGAATAAAGAAGACAAAGAAAACCTCAATTGATGATTGAGGGGGAGCTGTTGGTGCAAGACAATCAACAATTGAAGGTCTTTAAGTCCGCAGAGACTTCATCAAAAATTTCCTTAAAAAAGTCACCGGAAGGTCACCGGAAGGATACCGGAACAGTACCGGAAACTCACAGTAAAGTCACCGGAATGTTACCGAAAATGATCACTTTTATAGTTTTCTGTTTATGAAGAGTTGAAAGATGAAAGAATGAAGAAAATACAAATTCTTGGAGCTTGGAAGAAGAACCGGAAAAAGATGTACACATATGTACAGTAGTATAGTCATCGTCATAAGGTTGTACAAATTTATCTATAAATACCTTAGAAACTGTCGGGGCAGATATGAGAGTCATATATGAGAGAATGAAAGGTTATGAGAGACAATGAGAAGAGATGTGAGAGTTTGAGAAGAATGAGAAGTTAGATGTCATGAGACATATGAAAAGTTAGTTGAGTTTTCCTCTCATCACTCAACTATAACTGTCTGAGTAATCGAAGAAATATTGCGCCGAAGTTTCTATGTGTTCTTCATCTGTGATAGATGATTTGTGAAATCCTTTTGAGGATATCTAAGTCTATAGTTAATCAATCTATAGCTTAAGTTTCAGAGTTTAATTGTAAACAGAAAACGAGAATTGTCAGTAGGAACATTCATATGTGTTGAGTGTTCAAAGTTTACTGAAACAGGCGCATTTCCAGTGATCAATGTTTTGATCATTTCTCAGTGCATACTTTAAAGTTTTGCATGAGTGAGAGCTTAATCTTTAAGTTAGAAGATAAGCTACTCGTAACTAGAAGCATTTGCTTAAACGGGTTCTATTCAAGGAGAACCAAGTCTTAGAAGTTGCAGGTGTAAAATCGACTGTTCAGAATGACAGTTTCAGACATAGGTAACTTGTGAAGTTGATTTCTCAAGTTATACTAAAGCTTTTAGAGTAATTTCACTTGAAGGAGGTGCGCAATCTCTAGGCGATACTCCATACAAAGTTTCATAAAAACCTTTACATGTTTGATAGATTAATTTGAAGAAATTGTGCAGCAGACTTTTTGTGTTGTGAAGTTTTTGACTTACTCTTGGTATAGAGGTGCTCTAATCACAAGAGTAGGTTATTCTTTTGGAGATTAACACTCTCCATCAAATAATCACCAAACATTCTATATATATGACTAAAGACTTTATGTTAGAAGAACAATCTTCATGTGAGGAAGCCAACAAGAAAGAAGAATGGAGAGAAGCTATGCAAGAGGAAATCAAAGCACTTCAAGAGAATAGTACTTGGGATTTGGTTCCCAAAAAACCATTCATGAAGGTAATAAGATCTAGGTGGATTTACAAAGTGAAAAAGAATTGAGATGGCACAATAAACAAGTATAAATCAAGGTTAGTAGGAAAGGGGTTTGCTCAAACCCATGGAGTGGATTATGAGGAGACCTTCTCACCTGTGGCCAAAATGCCAACTATCAAAGTTTTAGTAAGTATTGATGCTTCAAAGAATTGGAACTTGTACCAATTAAATGTTAAAAATGCATTCCTTAATGGGTGGATCTCTGAAGAAGTCTACATGGCTCAATCACCAGAATATGAAGACAAAGAAAGGCACTATATGGTGTAAAGCAAGATCCTAGAGCTTGGAACCATAGGCTGGTCACATACTTGCAAGACCAAAGTTTTGTTGTAAGCAAGGCAGATTCTTCATTGTTCATTGAGAAGACTAATTCAGAGGTTACTTATCTATGTGTTTATGCGGCTGACATTATCATTACAGGAAATGATGCCAATGGCATCAAGAAGATCAAAGCCTAAATGAAGGAGGAGTTCAAGATCAATGATCTTGGATTGCTTCCATATTTTCTTGGCTTAGAGATTGTTTTTACAGACTCTAGTGTTTTCATTACTAAGAGAAAGTACATCCATGATATACTAGTTAAGTTCAAAATGGAAAATGCAAAAAATGTAGGTAGATCCATGGAATTGAACCACAAACTCAGTACTCATGAAGGAGAGCTGCTTGAAGACATTACAGGTTATCAGAGACTTGTTGGGAGTCTAAATTATGCAACCGTAACAAGAATGGATATATGCTATGGGATGAGTACATTGAGTCAATTCATGCATACACCAAGAAAAACTCACATGGAAGCTGCCAAAAGGATCTTAAAGTACTTGAAGGGTATTATCAATGAAGGTCTATTTTATCCATTTACATCTGACTTGGATATCAAGCTATACTCTAATGGCGATTGGGCTAACTCAAAAGATGATAAGAGGAGCACCTCTGGCTACTAATCTTTTGCAGGATCTAAGTTGATTTCATGGTCATCAAAGAATCAACTAGCTGTGGCATTGTCAAAGAAATCAAAGAGAATGGAAGCCCAAGCATGCTACCCATGAGTGGGAGTTGTTGGTGCAATTACTAGAAGCCTAAATGCTTGGCCACTTACCCTAAAGTTCATATGTGCATTCATGTATTAGCACATGAATAATCTCTTGTAAAAGCTTGATTTTTACTCCTTGTAAAAGTGCATATATGGAAGCACTTGCAATGAGTTCTTAGGAGAATCCTTACACGAATTATTTTTTGAGGATTTATGGAAAATCAAGTCTTAAAACTTTGAAACACTTTTTGGTAAAGATTCAATTTCAAACCTGAATCTTGGCCCCAACAAAAAGCTATAAAAGGAGGACTATCTAGTTGTTGGAATGCATCCAGGAATAGCACAGATTTTCAAAGATTTTTTGTGGCATATTGAGCTCAAATTATAGATTTTCTATCGCCCTCACATTGTGCAATCATTCATTTCCAATGTCAATGTAATTTATGTGCATTAATACATATAGTTTTCTCATATCTCGTACCTTGTACTCTGTCATGTATCAGTCAAAATAGTGAACTTCACTGATCCATTTCTCAGTGTATACTTGATCATTTACAGTGACTTAAGTTGGTATAGATTTATTAGGATTCACCATTTTCTTGCTACAAAGTTTCATTTCAATTGGCTTAGTCATTCTCAAGTTGTGTGCAAGACATTGCCCACTGGTCTGCATACTGTTAGCTCCCAAAAATGTCGGGTTCATCTCTGATTTACTAAGCATCATTCTCTAAGCATAGTTAATCGTTTCAAGTGAATAACTTGCAAAAATTAGCTACCAAAGTTTATTGTATATGCCCAAAATGATTTTGTTCAATTGTTAGTAGAGAAAGAGAAATGTTCATTTCTCTAAGCAAGTGTAGTGACCAAAATAGCAAGTTTTTTATTCATAGTGAAACCCAAACTCATCTGTTTTGATCCAATGATCTTAGGATCATCTTCCAAAGTACTTAGGTGTTTATTTGTGCTTCTTAGAAAGCCCAAGAGGTCTACTTTTCACTCCTCAACTCAATTTTGGTTTGTGTGAAGCAAGAATTTGCGGCACCATCTCATCTTTGGAAGGTGTTTACCATCTCCTTCAACAGATTAGGCCTTCACCTCTTACCTTTGAAGAGTTTTATGTGATGTTTCTGAAAGAAGAGATGTGTTTGAAGAATAAGCAAGGATCAAAGGATGCAACATTTTTAGCAAACGCAAAGGGTAGAGGCTATTTTAATAGTTTAACGAAGAAGCGAAAGAAGAAGAAGAAGAAGCTCACTCGAAGCTATTTTTATTGGAAAAAGAAGGGTCATGCCATTAAGGATTGCAGGAAGAAGCAAGCTGATGAGAGAAATCGTACTCCCAAATCTACATGGAAGAATAGGGAATCAATGAATATCATAGAACTTGAACTATGGGTTTCCATAGAGTAGGTATGCACATCTTCCCAAACTCATGTGGATGAACCTTGGATATTAGATAGTGGAGCATCTTGCCACATGACTAGCAAGAAGGATTGATATAGTTTCTTGATGCCTCTACAGTAACCCATTAATCTTGTGGTTGGGAATGACCAAATGTTGGCTGAAGGAACATGAACCATCTCTTTTGTTGCTGCCACTAGTGTTGAGAGGAAACTCTGTGATGTTTTGTATGTTAATACAAAGGAGATGGTACTTTAGAGAAGTAAAAAGCTCGGCTTGCTGCACAAGGTTTCTCACAAGTGGAAGGATTTGATGTCCAAGAGACATTCCCACCAACAACTCAAATGACTACAACTCGCAAAGTACTTGTGGTTGTGACACATAAAAAGTGTTCTATATTATTGGATGTGTGTAGAAGTGTGAGAGACACACAAGGAGCACAAATGTAACAAGACACATGGAGAAGACGGGTGGTTGGAATAGTTCACTCTATATGAACTGAACTGAAGTAAGAGCTAAATAATATCCCTAACACTATGTACAAGTAGTAATTTCTGAGTAGCCCGAACTGAAACATCTTTTGGAAAGGAGGAATGCTACATTTTCCCCAAAGTATAGCCTTTACAAACATGTTTTCCAGGTGCCTCAAGTTTGGGCAAAGAGAAAACCTTTTCAGATTTCTGCAGGCATAGCAAACTAGCAAAATTCAGATGACCAAAGCACGCATGCCAAACCTTTGCATCTGTCATAGCTTGAGAATCATGTTCTGCACATGCCGAATCATTTACAGATCTTTCATAGTCTATGAGCTTATACAGCCCATGACATAAAATGCCAGAAGCAATAATGACGTCGCCATTTGACAGATCATGAACTGTACATCTATCATCAACAAATTTCACATCTTGACTAATGCAAAAACTGATAACAAATTTTTCTTGATCCCTGGCATAAATAAAGCATCTGACAAAGTGAAAGAAATACCCTCAACAATAGTCAAAATGATCTTACCAACTCCCATAACAAGATAAGAGGAGTTGTTGGCACATGTAACAGTATTCCCTGTAGGGGTAGGCTCAAGTGAAGAGAAGAAACTGCACTGTGAGGTAATATGTTTGGTCGGCCCACTATCAAGGTACCAAACATCTGAGTCTACTAGAGACATGCACTGCTCATGAGAAGATGGGTCCAAATTTCAAATAGTAGTAAACACCCATGCTTCATACTGCACAAGATTAGCACACTCTGTTTTTGGTGTAGAGGCCTTTGCAACAACCGTTCCGGCCTCTTTCTTCTTTGCCTCTTTAGCAGCTAGTTTTGATGATCATTTGCTTTATAGTATTTGCAAAACATTTTTTGCTTTTCTGATTTCTTCTCATCTTTGTCTTCCTTCTTTGAATGTGCAACATTTGCAAATTTTTGCTTACTAGTAGAAGAGCTCCATTTTCCTTTGCCCTTCTGTCTAGCCAGGAAACCTTGATCTGCAACATGCATAATAGACCTGTTCTGCCTCTTCTTGCAACAAAACAAAAACTAACTCTTCAAATGTTAAGGCATTTGGATCGCCTTTCATCATCAAATGAAGAGTAGAAGAAAAACTCTAATATGAGTCGGGAAGGCCATTCAGAATAGTGTGCGCAAGTGAACTGTCAAGGACTTCATGTGCAGCAATCAACTTTTCCTTCACATCCTTGATCTTTGTTAGAAAATTGTTCATAGAATCACCTTCATTCATGTGCTCACTCTCCAACTGTTTTCGGAGGTAAGCAACACGAGCCTCATTCCTAGCTTGGTACAATGTGGTAAGTGTATCCCAAGCATCCTTAGCTGTTTTGCAAAAGCATATGTGAGGAATAATGACACCTTTGATAGAAAAAGCTATCAATGCATGTGCCTGAGCATCTCTATCATCCCAAAAAATTTCCTCTATAGTAGGTGCAATAGAAATAGCAACAAGAACAGAAATTTGTAGGATATCACCATCCTTGACACCATCTGCATCAGCTTTAGTGCCTGTATTTGTAGTACCTGTATTACTAGGTGTAATAGGATGTCTTCCAACGCCCTGTACAATATTCCATAGTCCTTTTGCGACCAAAACATGAAGCATCATATAAGCCCACAATGGGTAATTCGTAACATCCAACTTATTCTCAACAACCAAAATACAAAATACATCACTCCTTTTAGCCATGGCCACTGACTAAAATACCCTGATGCCAAAAAATGACTATATCTGAAAAAGTTGAACAAACTACCCTAACGAGTTCTACCAAACCTGTAGTAGACTTTGAGATGCTTATATTGGTGAATCAAAACTGGTATATATCTTTAGCACAAAAGGAAGAAATAGCATGCACAAGCACTACGATGGTGCATTCGGAGGTCGAAACCAACTCATATCGTGCTTTTGGCACACATAGCAAAGCTTCTTTTTTCTCTGAAACTTTCTGAGTATGCTCAATAAATTTCGTGTGATTCTAAGACTGCAACCAGAGAAGTTTCAACGATGCCCAAGATGAAGCGGCTACCTGCTCTCATACCAATTGTTGGAGTTAGATGTCTGCAAAAGCACGCGAACATTACAAGGAAGAAGAAGAAGCTTAGAGCACAACACATAATACTAAATGTATTGCCACTAGAATGTACAAAGATAAGTAGCCCATTAGGGCAATAGGTGTGTATACAAGCCGAGGGAAAAAACCTCCTAAAGAGGGAAAAAAGTGCCCCGACAGTCCTTGAGTGTTCACACATATCACTACCTAAATATATCAACAATCAATGCTACCATCAGACTTTCTCTTAATTTTGTACACCCACTTTGTACCAATGACATTTTTTCCTTTTGGCAATTCACATAACTCTCAAGTACTATTTCTATGTATGGAATCCATTTTTGATTCCATAGAAACCATCCATTGTGGATCATCACATGCATCTTCAAAAGTAACTGGCTCTTCATTACATGTTGCAATAAGAGAATAATCCACAAAATTACTAGATGCATGGTGAGAGCTTGATCCTGCTCTACCAAGTAAAGGTGTACTCAATGTGTTGTCTTGCAAAGTTTGTTTCAGCCACTTCGACATAGTTTGTGCACTCTCGATAGACATGCATTCATTATGTAATACATCATCAACATGTACATCATGCATGGGCTGAATTTCATGCTCATTTTCATCCATATTTTGATGCAAATGTTTAGCCATATGTGGCTGGAAATTTCCAGTAGTTTCAATAATTTTTGGCTGAAAATTTTCAGCCATGTTTGGCTAGAAATTCTTTGCATTTTTAGCTCTATTTTGCTAGAACTTTTCAGCCCTTTGAGCCTCAATTGTCTGGACTACATGGCCATAGTCAAGCGCACCATTTTGCAACAAAGGCATGAGTTACTGAACACATCTTATGAGCTAAGTGTTGGCTGTTTTTTGCATTCAAGTAGAGGGAAATTTGAATTTTCAGCAAATACCACATCTTGACCCACAATAGTTGTGTTCATCAATGGATGTTACAAGAAATATTCCCAACTTTCAGCACCATAACCAACAAATATACATTTCTTTGCCTTGTCGTCAAGTTTGTGACGTTGTTGTGATGGCACAAGATCATATGCCAAACAACCAAACATGCACATATGACTAACCATGGGCTTATGTCCATTCCAAGCCTCATAAGGAGTGATGACTCTCAATACTTTTGTAGGGAAGAAATTCAACACATGGTTTGCACACATGACCGCTTCCATTCAAAACTTATCAGGAAGGTGACTTCCTTTAACCATACATCATGCCATTTCAAGTAGAGTTCTATTTTTACGCTCGACAACACCATTTTGCTAAGGTTTATATGGCACTATACATTGGTGTGAAATACCTTTTTCACGAAGAAAAGCACTAAGCACATGTGACATGTATTCACCACCATGATCTGTGCGTAGAGTCAAAAGATTTTGTGAAGAAGCATTTTTAGCCATAGCCAAAAATACTTTGAAGCAAGAAAATACATCATTCTTTGCTTTCATAGGATACACCCATGTATGGTGAGTAACATCATCAATGAAGGTAACAAAATATACATGCTTCCCAAAAGATGGAGTCTTGACGCGACCACATACATCACTATGAACAAGTTGCAATTTTCTTGTAGTGTGTGTATGAATATCTTTTGGAAAAGAAGAACGATGCATTTTTAAAAGAATGCAACCTTCACATGCATGCTTTTCAATGGACTCAAGTGTTGGAAAACCAATAACCATGTCCTTCTTTTGCAAGTAAAGTAAACTATTGAATTTCAACTGACCAAAACGAGCATGCCAAAGCTCCATTTCAGCCACAGAAGAAGTATGAGCAACCAAGCATTCGAGGCAACCCTCTTGTATGTATCCATGCAACACAAAACATTACATAATGTATGGGACATCATGATAATATCACGATTGTTGAAATCATGAACCATACACTTACCATCAATAAAGTGTACATGAAGTCCAGCTTTGGCAATCAACAGAACTGAAATTAAGTTCTTCTTGATACCGGGTACATTCAATGCATTTTTCAAGAGAATCACACCTCCATTTGCAGCCATAACCTCAATTTCTCCTACTTCAATGAGACGTATTTTTTGGACACACCACATGTCCATTGGGTGCATCTTTCAAAGATGCAAAAAACCTTTTGCATGAAGTTATGTGCTTTGAAGCACCACAATCAAAGAACCAATCCGAATCAGCCTCACTCACAACCATACATTTAGAATGCAAAGATGCATCACAATAACATGTAACAACACATGGTGAGAAATCTTGAGTCATGTTAGCTTCATCATTCTTTGCATTTGTTGAATTTTCAGCAATAGACACGCTGGATTCCTTCTTCTTTTCATTGCGTTTAGCAAGCTTTCTACACTCGTCAATAGTATGACTAGCCTTTTGGCAATATTTGCATCTCTTCTTCTTTTGCAAATCGGCATCATTAGAGGAATGAGTGGAAGAGGAAGTTGAGGCTTTGGTTTTGATGAACCCAAAGTTGAACCATACTTGCTTTTCCCCTTTTGTGAGATAGCAAGTGCTTGCATTCCCTCAATCAGACCACTCTTATTCACTCTAGATTGATCTTCTTGCAAAAGAAGAGACATAACCTCATCAAATGCATACATATTAGGATTCCTTTTTTGCAACCAAAAAAAGTGTAATGGCAAAGCTTTCAGAAGATTCTAGTAATCCTTTCAACGATGTAGAAATGAATGATGCATGCGGAATAATCTCATCGATGTTTATGAGTTGCTCTTTCAAACCTTTGATGCATGCCACATACACATCCACAGACTCATTTTCAACCATACATACATCCTCAAATTTCTTTCTCAAGTATGCAATACGTGCTTCATTATGCACGACATACAAAGAAGAAAGAGTGCCCCATGCCTATCTTTATGTAGAACATGATCGAATGTGTTGAACTATATGATACTTCACAGAATGTGCAATCAATGCATGAGCTTCATCATCTTTTCCATCCCATCTTGGTTGTTCCTATGTAAGTGGAGAAGGAGAACCCATTGTACTTGAAGAAGAAGCTCCATCCCTGACAGTAGACTATGAAGTAGAAGCACCTACAGGTCTTCGATCTAGATCTTCCACTATGTTCCAAAGTTGTTTTGCAACAAGAATATGCTTCATTATGTAAGAACACATTGGATAGTTGGTCCCATCAAGCTTATCTTCAGCTTGAAGCATGCCAAACAAGTGATTGCTCCCTACCAGTTCACTAAAGAACAAGAATGTGATAAAATCTTTACTTCGACGAAAGCTGAAATGAATGCTGAAATTTCAGCTCACAAACCATCACTCTGATGGCAATTCTGACTACATGAATGGCTTCAAAATGTGGGTAAAACCCAGTGCAATAGGTGGAAATGTTTCTTAGCTACTGAAATTCACTGTTCTATGCTCGAAAGTCGATTCGCACTGTTAAAAGTGTGCTCGTGCCACGACACGAAAAATCAAAACTTGAGAAGGATATGAACCTGCTCTCATACCACTGTTGGATGTGTGTAGAAGTGCGAGAGACACAAAAGAAGCACACACAAGGAGCACAAATGCAACAAGACACACGTAGAAGTTGGATGGTTGGAATAACTCACTCTATTGATGATGAATTGAACTAAAGTAAGAGTTGAATAATATCCCTAAGTACAAAGTACCACCACATATGAGTGAATCATGTATGTGGTAACATGGGGAAAAAACCTCTAGCCAACACTAGAGTAAAAGGTGCCCATGTATAGGGAAAAACTTCACATCAAAGCTACTCGAGAAACACATAAGTGTATTATATATTGAGTTGATATCTCAAGGAGGAGGTATATGTATCTCAACTACGAGATTTTGAGGTATCTTATTCAAAATACAAGGTTTGTGGACTTAAGAAGGAATTATATGGCCTTAAGAAAGCTCTAAGAGCTTGGTGACAATGAATTGATATTTTCTTTTTCAAAACATAGGCTTTCAAAGAATTACTTTTGATGAAAATTTGTATGTTATGAGAAAAGATAACCACCTAATGATTGTCACATTGTATGTAGATGATTTGACCATTACAAGAGATTATGCAAATTTCATCAAACAAACTCATGCTAGCTTGAGCAGTGAGTTTGAGATGAAAGATCTAGGGCTACTCCGTTAATGCCTTGGCATTAAGTATGGGAAAGGTATGATGGGATTTTCATATTGCAACAAAAATACGCTACTAGAATCCTTACATCTTTTGGGATGATGGACCACAAAACCAATAGCACACCAATGGAGGTAAATCTTAAAATTTCAACAAAAAATGATATATGAGAAGTAGATGCTAAGAAGTACAAAAATCTTGTTGGGACTCTTATCTTTTTGTGCAACACTAGACTAGATATTTGTTATATGGTTATATTGAGCAGACTCTCTAACAAACCAAAAGAGATTCATTGGACTACAAGCATGCAAATTCTAAGGTACATTGCAGGAACATTGGATTTGGTATTCTTTATACCATAGGTGATACACTTCAATGGTATTGTGATTTAGATTGGGCTAGAGATTGTGATTCTAGAAAACCAATTTTTGGATATTGTTTCTCACTTAGTTTAGGAATATTTTCTTGGGTAAGTAGGAAACAACCATCTCTTGCACTCTCCTCCATTGAACTAGAGTACAAAGAAGCTTGATTTATCTCTTTTGAGGCAATCTAATTAAGGATAATTCTTGCAAATATAGGCTTCCATAAAAAATGCTCACTATACCTAAATGTGATAAGCAAAGTTGTATGGCCATTGCAAAGAACCCAATTTTTCATGCTCACACGAAACATATAGAAGTATGATACCGTTGTGCTCGTGAGCTAATTGAAGATGAAATTTAGGAGCTAGAATATTGTCCAACAAAGGCAAATTGTGCTCATATATTCACTAGAGCACTCTCAAAAGAGAAACTCAACAAGCACCTTCAAGAGATGGGCATAGGACCTAGACCTACTTGATTTATCATTCGGTAAACATTGAGGGGGGTGTTAGTATATGACCAATGTCTACTCCTTTTAGTTGTATGTACTAATGCACATTTTGTAAGGCTCCCATTATGAGTAGAAGCTAAGCATGCATTACCCAATCGATGGGAATCCCAACTTGCATATTGGATGAAGATTAAATGGGAGCATCTAAGGTATTGTACGAAAAGGGAGTTACAAGGGTCCTCAATTGTGGGGTCCGGGGCAGTGGGGAGAAGCCCCGATTGGGGGGTCTAAGGGGGCCAATGGTCCTTGTGGCTAGGGGGGTTAAGAGCGAGCCAGTGGTCCCCTCGATGGGTGTTTGAGGGAAGTGCCCCCAACGTGACGGTAAAGGGAATATTCCATGGAATATACCTTATCAAATTAAGAAATCATTCATATTTGTTAGGTTGACTAAATCAGCATAACCCTTATATGGGGATTAGGTGGGTGATGGCCATCCATGTTCTACCACCCATGTATAAATGTTTGTGAAAGACTGCATCTCACCATTACCCCAAATATCAAATTGAGCTAGCATACCTCTACCTTGCAACTCTTTATCTAGAGATTTCTAGCTCACCATTTAAGTTCTACCCTGAGAGCACATGGGTGGAAAATGCCACCAGCTTTGTACTTGCTATTAGTAGCAAATTTTTTAAATTTTACTATATCTATTATCTTCTTTGCTACCGCTCTTGTGTTCTTTTGTGTAACTACTTTCATAAATAATTATTCAAAATAGTAAAACAACGAGCGGACTAGGATTCTCATCCCTCAAATTCTATAAACAACTTCACCAAGTATGAATTACTATATACTTTTTAAGAAGAACGGAACATACCTTCATATTTTAATACCATTGCAAGGCAAAGATTAGCTGTACATAGTTTCCCCTTCTAGATTTTACTTGGAAAAATATACAATAAGGACATTAGAGAAGCATGGCTCTGATGTGTGCTACCTCATAAAGTGATGGTCCTAATCATAGAACCCATCAACACCCTATAGTATGGCATTTTTTGAGCATATTTGACTAGCAAAAGGATGATTCAATTTGTCTTTGTTGGCGGATTATTTAGCTAAAATGTATTCAATCACTATGTACCTTCTTCACCTTAGCTAATTAGCTTGGCCTTATGCAGCCTTGCACTCAAGCATCCATGCAAATTGAAGTTTTCATCAATTGTCGACCTACAACTTGTTTTTGGTAGTACTCCAGCATCACCTTGGTTTGCTTTCTTCCTTGAATGACAATGGCCTGCAGCACACACTAGAGCATACAATACTCTCTTCACTCTTCACTGACTCTCAAGCTCTCCTCTAACTCTTAGAGAGCCTCTATACACTCCCTCACACTTGCTATCCTCCCTTCTCTATTTCTACACTTACTTAGTGTATGTCTCTTTCTCCTACACTCTTTACTTGGCTTTTCAACTCCTTGTGCATATACACACTTCAATTTACATGAATTCAGGTTTCTATCCAAGACCTTCATCTTGGATGTGCACCCCACTTTCCCACTCCTTTTTGCAGACACCTCCTATTGGTGCAAATAAATCCAAGCCTACATACTTGGACAATTAGCATGTATCTCATATAGTCACATATGACTATTCCGTTGTAAACGTCAATTTACTTTTTATCCTTGTAAAAGTGCATATGTTAATTGCACTATCCCCATGTGGATTTAGGAGGAATCGAATCTCGATTCCTCATAGTTGGTAGATGAGAAAGTAAATCCTAAGGTTTAGGACTCACTTTATGGTGAGAACTTGAATTTGAATACAAAACTTGGCTCCAACTCTAGCTATAAAAGTAGATCAAAATCTCGCGTGAAAAAAATCCCAATTTGAAGATCAATTGAGAGGAGTTTCTTGTGATTAGTGAGCTCATCCATAGCTCTATCACTTCCCTCACATTGTGCAATTATACATTGCCAATTGCATTGTATTTCTATCGGATTTAGTACATACACATTGATCACATCTCTACTTCACTTCTCTGCTATGATCATCTCATAACAGTCAACTTCTCAGAGCTTGTTCTCTGAGCATAGTTGATCATTTAATGTGATTTAAAGTGCTATAGATTCAAAACACTGTCTAATTCATAGATATAAAGTTTCATCATCATTGATTTTCTCAATATCAAGATATCTTCTCATTTCGGCTCACTAGTCTGCATATTGTAACACCCCAAAAATGTCGGGTTAACCTTTCAACTTTCTAAGCATCATTCTCAATGTACAATTGATATCTTTATTGAAATAACTCATGATTAGCATCTATCTAAGTTAGTTAGATAGTCCCAAATGGAATTTAGTCAATTGCTAGCAGGATGAGAGCATTGTTCATTTTACTAAACATGTTTAGAGACTAAAATAGCAAGTCTTAACTCTTGGTTGAACTTTCTACTCATATGTTTTGATTCATTGATTAGAGGATCATGTTCCAAAGCACATATGTGATTACATGTGATTGTTGAGAAGCTCAGTAGCACCACTTCATCTCTGGAATCTATCCACCATCTTCTCCAACAATGGTATCACAGCAACGACAAGCGGAATGGGAGATGCATTTCGATCATTCATTGAAAAATTGGATAGGGGCAACTATCTAGCATGGTCCCTAAGGATGCAAGACTACCTTCAAGGAAGAAGATTATATGGATACATTTCTAGAGATGAGGAAATGCCAACATTCAGAAGAAAACATCAACCTACAAGAGAAGAGCAAGAAAGGCTAACTACATGGTGTGCAAAGGATGCTCTAGCTAGATCTTATATACTTAACTCAATATCTGATTTCTTATTACCTCACATTAGGAATCGCAAGATCTACCAGGAGACTTGGGAAGTACTTTCTTCATATTTCTCATCAAATTCAAGAGCTAGAAAGAACCATCTTTGGATGGAGTTCACAACCTTGAAGAACAACCAAAGCAAAGTGTAACTATGTGACCAAGATGAAGGATGTAGCTGACCAACTTGGGAGCATTGGAGAAGAGATAGAAGAAGAGCAGATAGTAAGGTAGATCATAAATGGCATCAAGGCTGATGATAAGTGGGAGTCCTTCACCATAGAAATGGATTTATACATGGATATGCAAATACCTCACCTCAACACACTGATGGGGCATCTCTTCACACATGAGACAAAGCTCAACAAGAATGGAGACAACTCGAGATGTAATCAATCTTCTTCCCTTTACACAGATAGAAATAAAAGTAAAGATAAATGCAAAGGTAAAAGAAATGAAGAAGAAGCAAGTATCTCTCAAGTAAACTTCACAGGTAGAGGAAGAGATACTAGAGGAAGGGCAGAGGAGGAAATCAAGGTAGGGGGAGATCATACAACGCTTCACCTTGCAGTATCTATGGCTTGACCAATCATACCATAGATGAGCGTTTTAAGAACACAAAGAATCAGAGAGGAAGAGGCTTCCACAGAGGAAGCTATGGACAATCGAGAGGCAGATTCAACAATGGAGGAAGCAATTATTATCACAACTACAACCAAGGCTACAACAACAACTATAAGGAGCTTTAGAGGTAGAAGAGATTATAACAACTACACAGAAGACCAAGAGGATTCTCTACTGATTATGAGCATGAGATCCAAGCAAGGTAAAGATCATGAACATATTTTCTATATTGATTCTTTTTGTTCCAATCATGTGGCTGGAAATGTAGCATTGCTATATGATCTTGAAGAACCTAAAGGGAGGCATGAAGCATAGACAGGTGATGACACTAGACACTCTGTTAAGAATATTGGAAATGTCAATGCTTCTTATGGTAAATGAACCTTTTAAGTAAGGTATTATATGTGCCAACCATAACAAAAAACCTAATCAGTGTTGGGTAGATTGTTGAGAAGGGCTAACATGTTAGATTCACAAGGCATGGAGCATTTCTGGAGGACCCTCAACAAGGCTTCAAGAGGATTGCAAAATGTGAGAAATCTGGTAGACTCTTTACATTTGAAGTTGAAGACATCAGAAATATTGCACTCTTCAGTTACAAAGATCAAACTCTATCTGAATTAGAGATATGACATAAAAGGCTAGGTCATATAGGTGAAAGAACACTAAAAAAAATATGCAAGGATCAAATTGTGTCTGGCCTTCCAAATGTGTCCAAGCAACACATGATTTACAAATGTGGAGCATGCCAGTTTGGAAAACCTCACAGGCAACCATTCAACAAAAAAGGATACATGTATGAAGACTACTTGGAGTTTGTGGAGATGGCGAGGTGTATGGTCAAGAGTCATGCTTTACCACATAGTTTGTGGCTTTAGGTTATCATGTGTGCAGCATATGTACTTAACAGGTGTTCCACTAAAGCGCTGCAGTCTATCACTCCATATGAGGCTTGGCATGATCGCAAGCCATCTATTCCCCATCTAGGCGTTTTCGACCCAAATATTCAATTTGTTGTCTCATAGATGAGCAGGTTTATGCATTGCCCAGGAGTCAAGCATTTAAGCACATCTTTTGCTACTTGTGTGGTACTCGACTACTTGGGTTGTTTTTTCCCAAGGGGGGATCACTACCGCCAGATTTGCATGATTTTTCTAACTTTGATTGGGCTGGTTGCTATGACACTCGTGTGCCCACTAGTGGCTTTTGCTTCATGCTTGGTAGCTCATGTATATCTTGGTTGAGCAAGAAGGAGCCTACTGTGGCCACTTCCAGTTGTGAGGTTGAGTATAGGGCTGCTTTCACAACGATTGTTGAGTGTGTGTGTGTGGCTTAGACACCTTATGGCTGATTTGGGTGTTGGCGAGTCTTCTGCCACCACCGTCTTCACTGACAGTCAGAGTGCATTGGCAGTTGCAAGGAACCGTGTGTTCTATGCTTGCACTAAGCACATTGAGGTGCATTATCATTATTTCAGGGAGAGATTCTCTGCTAGGGAGATGAGCTAGGCATATGTGCCCACGCAGAAGAACATTGTAGACCTTTTCACGAAGGCTCTGCCTAGGGAGAAGTTTGAAGCTTTCCGCAAAGCTTTGGGCTTACTTCCTTTTGTGGAGTGATTTCCACATAGCTTGGCACTTCCTTATACATGAGTGCCAGCTCCTTGTTCACCACATCACTCCCAGGGGGGATTTGTTGATATATTTAGGTAGTGATGTGTGTGAACACACTAGGACCGCTGGGGCACTTTTTTCTCTCTTTAGGAGGTTTTTCCCCCCGGCTTGTATATACACCTATTGCCCTAATGGGCTACTTATCTTTGTACATTCTAGTGGAAATACATTCAATTTTGTGTGTTTCTTCTACTTCCTTGTGTTGTTTGCATGCTTCCACAAATATCTAACTCCAACATCAAGGACACTTCATTGAGCTTTATTAGATTTATCTACCGAGAGTGATGACACATTTGTTTCTTGCAAGCTCACTCATTCACGAAAATTAGCTTTTTCCTTATGTACTGGTCTTTATATATTGCAGTAGTTGTATTCTTGTTTTTAGGTGATTCTTGTACATTCCTTTTTATGTAATAGAAGAAGAAGAAGATCATTCTTCCTTGCCTCAATCTCTGTGTGAGCTCTCTTCCTTATCTCCTTCCTCATGACATGGTATCAGAGCCAGTGTGGCTGCAGAGAGCTCGTGGAGAAGGCGGATGGTGAAGAGTACGTGAGCAGGCGTGGAGAAAGTGCGATTCACAGACGACCTCAGGTTGCTATGAAAATTTCATGAAGGTAGAAGACCTCCGTTTGGAGCCATGTCGATCTCCATTTCAAGCCCCCAAGGTGGGGCCCACAAAAAAAACAGGTCAATTTTGGAAACTATAACTTGCATCGTGTTCGACAACACTCATATATTCCAAATCCAGAATTGCAAGTGATCCTGTGTACTCTTGATACACGAAAACTATGTTATTCTAAGATCGAACTGTCATGTCACAGTGCGATAGTGTTCAAGCAGAAGTGCTGCTTGTGGTGTTTTGCAATATTGTGAATAGTTGTAGAAATGGCAAATGCAAATGTAATGAGTCAGCTTATGAGCGATAAGCTAGACAAGAACAACTTCCATGCTTGGAGATTCAAAATGACGAGTTTCCTGATGGGAAAAGGCTACTGGAAGTACATCGAAGGAGAGAACGAAAATGCTCTAGAGTTACCAGAGAGGAATCAGACTTTAGTCCAGTTAAGAGCATATGAAGAATGGAATCAAGGAGCACGAAAGGTAATATATTGGCTATCTATTAGCATACAAGAAAGCATGATTGGGCACATACAGGATGCCAAGACTCCGAAAGAGGCTTGGAATAGTTTGTTCACATCGTATGAGACCAATAAAAAGGCACGCAAATTGCAACTCAAGAATGAGCTACATACATTGGAAAACAAGAGCATGTCGGTAAGTGACTACACTGTGAAAATCAAAAGCATATGTGAGTCACTTGCATCTATTGGCATGAATGTAGATGATGATGATGATAAAGTGGAAGTGTGCCTTCGTGGTTTAGGAGTTGCATATAAGCAGTTCAGAACTTCTATACAGACCAAGGAAAATATTCCAATTTTTGCTGATTTGGTATCCATGCTGTTTATTTAAGAAAAGAATCTTGCTGAGGATTCAAAATCCCAAGGAAAACCCAATTCAGAGCAGGTATTCTACTCTGCGAGGGGAAGAGGGAGAGGTAGAGGCTTTGGAAGTGGAAGAGGAAACAATAACCAAGACCAAGTTCAACAACACAATCATACAGGAGGAAGAGGATAGTTTTGAGGCAGGGGGAGCCAAAGAGGTCGCAAAAATTTCCAAAGAAATGATTCAGGTAATGACAGTAAAGGATGTTGGAATTGTGGTAAACCTGGACACTTTGAATGTGATTGTAGGTTGAAGAATGGAAATAATAGAAGGCAGTAAAAAAACTATGCATCCACAAGTGCAGATGATTCTAAGAAGCTATTCAGTGTTCAACATCACATGATGAATACAATGTCTGCTGGTGTTTCAAAATCGAATGATAATGTCTAGTATGTTGATTCAGGTACTTCAAATCACATGACTAGTCATGCGGAATAGTTTAGTACTTTGCAGAAATTGTGAGTTCTTGGATATGTTGAAACAGGTGATAACACATCACACCCTATCGAGCATATAGGAAACATAGCATTGTCTATGGAGGATGGGAAGATAAAACATCTTGTTGATGTGATGCATGTTTTGAATATAACAAAGAATCTGGTTTCTGTTGGACAAATGGTTGACCATGGATTACAAGCCAGGTTCACTGCTAATGGGTTATATGTAGAAGAATACAAACCGGATGGAAGATTGATTGCCAAAGGAAAAAAAGTGGGTAGGATGTTCACCATAAATGTGAAAATTCTTGAAATGAATGCAGCCATGCTTGCAAAAGGTGGAGGACTCATTGCTGATATAGAGATCTGGCACAAACAGATTGGACATGCAAACTTCCAAAGGTGAAAATTGATGCGGTCAAAGGAGATTGTCCATGGACTACCAAATTTCAAGGTTACAGAGATGAAAAAGGTATGTGCAACATGTCAATTTGGAAAACACTCAAGAGAATCATTTCCACATGACAAGCATGTTAGTGAGAACATACTAGAAATAGTACATACATATGTTTGGGGTCATGCAAAAGACCACATCTATGGGCAGTTGTATGTTTATGTTACTTTCATTGATGACCATACATGAAAAGTGTGGGTATATTTCATGAAAGAGAAGAGTGAGGTGTTCACTCACTTCCAAATTTTTAAAGCTATGGTGGAAAAGTAGACAGGGAAGTATATTCAGACATTAAGATCTGATGGAGGAGGTGAATAAATGTCAAATGAGTTCAACAATATCAAAAAAATCATGGAATTTGGCGTCAATTTTCATGGAGGTACACACCACAAGAGAATGGCATTGCTGAACGCAAAAATAGACATATTGCAGAAATAGCAAGAACCTTGATGGCTGAGAAGAATATGCCTCATTGTTATTGGGCAGAAGCTGTTCATACTATTGTATACATCATGAACCGAACTTTGACTACTATTGTACATCATGTTACACCTGAAGAGAAGTTTACAGGTAAAAAGCCAAACTTATCACATCTGAAAGTTTTTGGCTGTATTGCATATGTACATGTTTGAGATGAGTTGAGGATGACGCTTGATCCAAAAGTAGAAAATGTGTCTTCATCAGATACTCCCTTGAGCAAAAGGGATATAAATGTTATAACCCACCCACAGGACAGGTGAAGGTGAGCAGAGATGTGGTATTTGATGAAATGTCAAGCTTTTATGTAGATGCTAAAGAAGGACTGAACCTTGAACCAAATGACAAAGAAAATGTTGAAAAACCGAGTGTAGAATCTCAAGTTTTGAGTGGACTGGATGCATCACCAAGCAATAGTTCCAACTCAAATCCATGGAGTGGAAGATTGCATGGAAATTTAAATCTAGCAAATTCATCAAATACATCCAAGAAAGGTAAAGAAAAGCTTTCTTTTGGTCATAAAGCATGTGCAGGTTTTGAAGACCATGGAGATTCAAGCGGTTCAGAAAAGATTCTTGATGAGGAACTTGGATTGCCCTTTGTGAAGACTCTAGGAGTAAGGAAGGCACATGCATATGATACAAGGAGAAGTGACCCAAGACCAGGAAGTTCTGGGAGGATGTGGAATTCAGTGCAACGATTGACATATGATATTTACATGGCTTGTCATTGTGCCTACATGACCAAGGTAATACAAGATGCTGAACCCTCTTGTTTTGAAGATGCAATTGGAAATGCAGATTGGGAAAAAGCTATGGATGGGGAGATGGTTTCACTTTATGGAAACGATACATAGAAGCTGGTCCCATTTCCATAAGGAAAGAAACCCATAGGTTGCAAGTGGCTTTACAAGGTAAAGCACAATGTTAATGGTAGCATAAGTAGGTACAAAGCACGATTGGTAGCAAAAGGGTGTGTGCAAACATATGGCATTGATTATGAGGAAACATTCATCCCTATAGCTAAAATGTCTACTATTAGAACACTTGTTGCATTATCTATAACAAAAGGATGGACTTTGCATCATATGGATGTGAAGAATGCTTTCTTACATGTTGAGCTACAGGAAGAAGTATACATGGACCTGCCATAAGGATATGAAGATTCAAAGCAATCACAATATTTTTGCAAGTTGCAAAAGGCTTTGTATGGGTTGAAGCAAGCTCTTCGTGCATGGCATGCAAGGATTGCTGATTACTTAACCACCATTGGGTTTTCTATGTGTAATGGATATCATTCATTATATGCAAGGAAGGGTGATGATGGCATCACAATTGTGGCTATTTATGTTGATGAATTGATTGTAGGTGGTGATAATGAAGGAAGCATTAAAGAGGTAAAGCAACTTCTTATGCAATAATTTGACATGAAAGATATTGGTGTGATGTGTTACTTCTTGGGCATTGATTTTATAGATACAGAAACAAATATATGGATGTTGCAAAGGCAATATGCCTTGAATATGCTGCAAAAGGGCTGATTGTAAGCCAATTTCTATGCCATTGGATCATACTTTGAAGTTGGATACTTACATCAGGTGAAGCATTAGAAAATGCTACTATGTATAGGAAAATTGTGGGAAGTCTTATATATCTCATAATCACAAAGCCTGATCTAAGCTATACTGTTGGACTTGGAAGTCAGTTTATGCAGGTTCCCAGGAAGCCACATTTGGATGCTCTAAGGCACACTCTAAGTTATGTGAGTGCTACTTTGGATTATGCATTGTTTTATGAAGCTGGTGCAGATTTGCAGGTTCATGGTTGCAGATTGGGCTAGTAGCATTCACGATAGAAGATCTACTAGTGGCTTTCTATTTTTACTTGGGAGTGCAGCTATTACATGGAGCCACAAGAAGCAACCCGCTGTTGCTTTGTCGAGTACAGAGGCTAAGTATAGAGGTGCTACAATGGCAGCATGTGAGGCATCATGGTTGGAGATGCTACTTGCATATTTAAGTGTGGAAGTGCAAAAGCCAATCACCATATATTGTGATAATCTTAGCATCATACAGTTAGCATGGAACCTTGTTTTTCATGCTAGAACAAAGCATATCAAGGTACATTATCACTTCATGAGAGAGAGAAGGTATTAGCAAGTGATGTTGATCTTGTTTATGTGAGAACAGATGAGCAGGTTGCTGATATTTTTACAAAAGCACTTCGAGCAGAGAAGCTAAAGAAGTTTTGAAATATGATTGGACTAGAGGACATGGCGTTGAGCTTGAGGGGGAGTGTTGAGATATCAAGCTCAACATGTGATGATCCAGGATGACATGTCTCACTTTTTCATTTCTTTGACATGTATAGTGGTCACACCGGTATACGTCAGGGACACTTCATTGAGATTTATTAGATTTATCTACCAAGAGTGATGGCACATTTATTTCTTGCCAGCTCATTCATTTGCGGACATTAGGTATTTCCTTATGTACTTATCTTTATATATTGCAATAGTTGTATTCTTGTTTTTAGGTCATTCTTGTACATTCCTTTTTATTTAATAGAAGAAGAAGAAGAAGAAGAAAATTATTCTTCCTTGCCTCAATCTATCTGTGAGCTCTCTTCCTTATCTCCTTCCTCGTGACAAAAATCCCTTCAAAGAGACCTTGTTGCAACTTGCCTTTAATGTTTCCTACAAGAACATTTCGATCAAACTACTTGTGCACTATTTGTGTACCCATGTCCTTGGCCACATGCAGCACTTTTGCACCACTTTGCCAAGTCACCACTTTGACAAGCTCAACAATTTCCCACCACCTAATGGGCTCTCCATCCTTGAGAGAGAAGATCCAAACCATGAGCATAGATTTTCCACCACAAAAAAAGAGTGGGGTAAAACCTTCAAAAGAACATATGAGTAATCCAACATGAGAAGGAAAAAAAACAGTCACAAGGTAACATCAAAACTAGACTCTAGAGTAAGCAGCAAAATTGGATGAAGACTATTGAGCCCCTCATATTCATATTGGTCGAAGTCAACAAAGTCAAGGTCAAAGTCAGCATAGGCATGAGTAAAGTGGCAAAGCTCAAGTGTCAAAGTGCACCGATAGTGCACTTTTAATTGTTCATAAAGGGGTAAATTGGAGAAAGTATATGCAGGTTGCAGGGGTATTTCTCTAATTTCCCTAAAAGTTCAAAAGTAAAGAATCAAAGGCAAAAGGTCAAGGCATGCTAAGCGGCACCGTACGCCAAAATGAAATATGGCCCCAATTAAAATTTTTGTGTTTTCTTAGTCTAACCTCACCACAGGACAAAAGAGGGATTCGTTGGCTGCCACCTAAACAAGACAATCTTGGGACATCAAGGAAAATAGGAGTGTCTTGGCAGTTAGGAGCGTACGTGAATCGACACACTAAAGATCAAGGCAAGGACTATTCTTGGGGATCCTAGTGTACGCGAGAGAAGCATAGTCTAAGGGAAGTAAGAGAGAGAAGTGCAAGAGACTGTTAGTCGGCCGCCGAGTGAGACAAATGTAATGACTGCCGGATGTAACGGAGTTCCTTGAATTACGCGCAAAAGTTGGTACGTGCACTTTGTAAATCTATATAAAGCAATGTAAGGAGAATGCTCGAGAGAGACGTCTTTCTGGAATTGCCGGATTGTTTGCTTAATTTTTGTCAGAGTACTGTTTACACTGTTGTGGAGTCTGAGTAATGTAAATGTTGAGTTCTGTATCGGATGCTCACATTGAAGTTCACCGTAACGAGTGATTGAATGACGGATTGTGTGTCTGAGTAGTGTTATCGTGTTGTATTTCCGCGTATTCTTTAGTTATTGAAGTACCCTGAGTTAGTTTGAGTAGTTATCTGGCTATGTGAATTGAATAGGTAATCTGTTGCCCTGTCGGAGTATGTTCTGTGTGTTTCCATCAGACTCATTGCATTCGGTGTAATAACTGTGACCCCGAATATGAGTACGAACTAGTATCTTCGGTAACGTGGACTTTTGAGATCACTGGCAAGTGTGGTGATGAATGAATCTATCAGCTATAGTCTTCGCTTTGGTTGATTTACGGTATAATAGCGGAGCTGTAGAATGGACTACTGCTCTGTTCCAATAGCAGAATAGTCTGAAGAAGTTCGATACGCAGGCGTAAAGAAACCCAATATTGATGCACTGACTAATGGAACATTGAGGACCTTAGTGTACGTAAAATGATTGCTGACATTGATTGAGTGTCTCCAAGAGTGTATAGATTTGGAAGACAATTTAGTAGACAATCTCAAAACTACACAAAATTCTACTAAATCAGAGGATACGAGGAGCAATATGACTTCTCGTTCAAGTAATGTGGAGAAACTAGCAGAGATGGTAGCAAAAAAATTGGTAGTGCAAGGATAGAGGAACTACCACAACCCCCCTTTGAGAGTACCAATGTTACGAAGGTGTATGCTGTGCGATGGTGATCATCCATCCCATGTGTGCAGAAGAAGAGGTTTAGGGATATCACAACCTTATCCCTACAATAGACAGCCAATTCAAGGACCTACCATGTACTATCACATTGAGCACAAGCACACCAACCACAACATCGATAAATTCCCATTTAACAGGCCACCAAGACTGGTGGTACAACCACAATATAGACCATATGGATATCCTCATAGGGAACAAGACAAAGAAGCTCCTAGGTATAACCCTTACCCAAGACCACAAGGATCACCTAGACCATATGAACATGGAGGATATGTTCAACCACAACCGGTATTAGGACAACAACCACCCCATCCACAAAATGTAGCACCGATTCAGTACATCCAACGAGAGGAAAACTTAGAGAGAGCCATAATACCAGCAACACCATTGACCAGCTCAGAAACTACGAATCACGATTTCAATGAGAACCAAGGAGAGAATTACTCATATGATGCAAGCCTAAGGGAATATGACCAGACTTATGATTAGCAATACTATGGATATGAGGGATATGAAAATTCCTATGAACCGGAATATGCTAACCTCATGTACATAGCACTGAAGAATCCGATTTCAATGAGACCACCCACTAGACCACTGTTGGTGCAATTGACAGGCCTACACATTTGGCTTGATGGATACATTGAAGACCCTAAACATGTGAAGAAGCATAGGACCAAAGGCTAGTGGTTAATTACCACTTTACGCTTATGTAAAAGTCAAATTGACTTGGAATCTTTGTAAAAACTTACCAAAAGGATTCGTGGAAAAAGTTAGTTTTTGATTGAAGGAATATCTCCTAGGATATAGGAGCTTAATCATAGAGAGCCAAAAGTTTGAATTTTGAATTCACATTTTTACTCACTCTCTATAAAAGTAGTCATGAAAAAGTCACGGTTAGAACTCATCACTCCCGAGCTTCTCATTACTGTTTCTGAGTGTGTGAGAGGTCTACACTTTAGCCCACACCTATCCATACCATTAGGCAATGATATTCATGCCAATGGATTTGTATACAAGTGTTCATTAATACATATACTTCATTAGTCATTTCTGAGTTCTCTGTCATACTACTTGAAAGTCTGTCAACTTGTGGAGTGCATAACTCAGTCATTTCTCCACCAAATTCAAAGATTCAAAGCTTGTTGGATTCAGCTCGAAGTTTTCTACACGTGAAGAAGCATAGGACCAAAGGCTAGTGGTTAATTACCACTTTACGCTTATGTAAAAGTCAAATTGACTTGGAATCTTTGTAAACACTTACCAAAAGGATTCGTGGAGAAAGTTAGTTTTTGATTGAAGGAATATCTCCTAGGATATAGGAGCTTAATCATAGAGAGCCAAAAATTTGAATTTTGAATTCACATTTTTACTCACTCTCTATAAAACTAGTCATGAAAAAGTCGCGGTTAGAACTCATCACTCCCGAGCTTCTCATTACTGTTTCTGAGTGTGTGAGAGGTCTACACTTTAGCCCACACCTATCCATACCATTAGGCAATGATATTCATGCCAATGGATTTGTATACAAGTGTTCATTAATACATATATCTTCATTAGTCATTTTTGAGTTCTCTGTCATACTACTTGAAAGTCTGTCAACTTGTGGAGTGCATAACTCAGTCATTTCTCCACCAAATTCAACGATTCAAAGCTTGTTGGATTCAGCTCGAAGTTTTCTACACGCTGTAAAAATTTGAAGAGATTCTATGCAGCGATGGCAGAGAAATACGCCTCGAGGTGATCACTGGTCAATGTCTGTTATAGTCCTAAAAAATCGGGGGTATAGCATTACTTGCTAAATTGATTTCTCTTAGCATAGTTTATGTTTTTACATCATTCCACTTTGAAGAGTTAGCTTACTAAGTTAATTAAATATCCCTAAAAGGAATTTTTCCAGTTCCTATTGTGCTAGTCATACTGAGCAAAAGGTCCAACAGGTGTCAAGAGATAAATTGAAGGTTTTCTTGAGATTTCGAATTTCAAAGTTATCTATTTTGGTTCAATCATTACACACATCATTTCCAAAGTACATAGCTCATTTTATGATGTCATTGGAAAGCTAAGGAAGTCCACTTATCAACTCTGAAACATCAAAGGGCTGGTACAAAGCAGGATTTAGCAGTACCTACTCAATGTCTTGGAGTGTCCATCCATCTTTCCCAACAGTGGTATCAGAGCAAACTAAGGTAAAATGGGAGATGGTTTTCCTTCATTTATTGATAAATTGGACAGGAACAACTATCAGGCATGGTCTCACACCATCATGGTTTGTATTTTCCGTAAACTTCAGACATTGATATCAAGATCTATTTAGATGCAGATTGGGCAGGATGCAAGGATGATAGGAGTAGCACTTCAGGATACATTTCATTTGCAGGTGATAAGCCAATTTCATGGTCTTCAAAGAAGCAACCTACTGTTGCTTTGTCTTCTACAGAGGCAGAGTATAGAGGACTTGCTAATGCCACACAAGAAGCCATATGGATCAAGCTATTGTATACAAACTTGGGTTTGTATACTAGGTCACCAATAATTTTTGAAGATAATACAAACTTCACCCTGCAGCTAATCCTATATACCATGCTAGGACCAAACATATAGAGGTCCATTACCATTATGTGATAGAGGAGTTGTTAAACAAAGACATTCAACTAACCTATGTATCAATCAACATGCAATGTGCAGATTTGTTGACTAAAGCTTTGGATGGAACCAAACTTTGTAGGTTCAAAGCAATGATTGGATTGCAGGATATACATGAAGAATGATGAATGAAGACCAAGCCAAAATGTTTGGCTTGAGGGGGAGCTTTTGGTGGAATTCACAAGCCTACACATTTGGCTTGATGGATACATTGAAGACCCTACACATGTGAAGAAGCATAGGACCAAAGGCTAGTGGTTAATTACCACTTTACTCTTATGTGAAAGTCAAACTGACTTGGAATCTTTGTAAACACCTACCAAAAGGATTCATGGAAAACATTAGTTTTTGATTGAAGGAATATCTCCTAGGATATAGGAGCTTAATCATAGGGAGCCAAAAGTTTGAATTTTGAATTCACATTTTTACTCACTCTCTATAAAAGTAGTTATGAAAAAGTCGCGGTTAGAACTCATCACTCCCAAGCTTCTCATTACTGTTTCTGAGTGTGTGTGAGGTCTACACTTTAGCCCACACCTATCCATACCATTAGGCAATGATATTCATGCCAATGGATTTGTATACAAGTTTTCATTAATACATAGATCTTCATTAGTCATTTCTGAGTTCTCTGTCATACTACTTGAAAGTCTATCAACTTGTGGAGTGCATATCTCAGTCATTTCTCCACCAAACTCAAAGATTCAAAGCTTGTTGGATTCAGCTCGAAGTTAACTACATGATTTAAAAGGTTGAAGAGATTCTATTCAGCAATTTCAGAGAAATACTCGTCGAGGTGATCACTGGTCAATGTCTGCTACAGTCCTAAAAAATCGGGGGTATAGCATTACTTGCTAAATTGATTTCTCTTAGCATAGTTTATCTTTTTACATCATTCTACTTCGAATAGTTAGATTACTAAGCTCTTTAAACAGTGAGGCAACACATACATACAAGAACACTTTCTTTGATGATGAAGCAAAGTGAAGAGCACAAGAGTATGTTGTTGTTTGTCTACCCTCGTAAGGAAGGCAACCTATAGAGGATTGGCGATATGCATTTAATTTTCATAGGATATTGTTCTTATTTGTAACGCATTATTGGAGATGAGAGGGCCTCATAAGAAGGAAACAGATTCGCATGTAGGATGGGCTACAACAATACAAAGGAACAACATCGATGACAGAGAAAAAAACATGAGAAGGATATAATGGCAGAAGTGAATGAATAATGTGCATTTTTTTATGTGCCAACATGCAAAGGAGATCTTCTCCATACATAGGCTATTGTTCTGCACATGAAAAGGTGAATGAAAAGCTCATACATATACATGGGTTCCTGTTCTGCACATCAAAAGGTGAATGTTAAGGAATGTTTACATCAAGATGAATATACAATCATAGAAATGCACACTCATCAAAGCACACATGCACACTCATAGCAACATGTAGTTATTTGTTTTTCTCTTTCACATTATTACGGGAATTTTATAACCACTATAAGGATCTATCATAAGGATCTATCATCTAAAACCACCATATTGTTGAGGCTATTTTCAGTCTCTATATATCAACAACTCTACAATGTCTTAACCTTGGAAGAATGTCTTAACCAGGGAAGAGACGAAAAGTAGAACCTTCTTAATACCATGAAAATGTACGTACCTGGTAGATTTGATGAGCTAAGAGTGATCGCAATAACCCTATTGTTGCTGCAACTAACTCCTTCAAGTGAGGTGTTAGATGGATCACTGCAATAACCGTACCTAAGATTGTGCTAAACAAAAAATGCTACAACACACATCCAAATATGTGCATGCTTATGCAACATAGATTTACACACTCCTACTTAAGGATATACACATGTAGATATTCACGTACAAGAACATTCATGTACACAAACACATTGTATTATTTACATCAAAACATATTATTTACATCAAAATATATTATTTACATACACAAGCGCAAAGATTCACATACATATATTCATAAAGAAAACACAATTTTATATGTACACTTCCACATATGCTATTATGTATGTATTTAGCAGTACCTACTCAATCTCTTGGAGTGTCCATCCATCTTTCCCAACAACCACCTGCCCCTAGAGGACCATGCTATAGGTGTGGAGGAGATCACTTCATAAGGGAATGCACTTTGCCATACAACCCACCAACCTGCACGGTATTCGAAGGCTACTATAATGACTCTGACAAGAAACATCTATTTAGATATTGCCCTAAGAAGCCCAACAAAGTTCCCATCACTACCCAGATCAATGTGATAAGAGTAATCGAGTCATCAGGAAGTGATAAAGAATACACAGTTCCACTAAAGGTTATCACTCAAGCCCAAGCTAGGGGGAATGTGGCAAAAGAAATACTATATGAGCTAGAGATGGATAAAAGATTATAACCCAAAATTCAAGTACAAGACCTAGAAGAAACTGACAAAACAAGGAAGACTCAAAGATGGCAGGCTAGAAGAGAAAAACTCAAGAATAAATGGATGAAGAAGAAAATTGAAGAGGAAGAGAAAATGATAAAGTAAAGGAAGCAGCATCAAGAATGAGAGGTGCAAAGGACCTCTCATCAAACGATCACAGAATCCAAGCCAAAAGAGGCAAGATCAATTCTAGCGGATCCTATGCCAGAAGACCTTAGACATGTGGTTGATAGCAGCATGATAAACTCTATCCTAGTCTAGAATTGTGAGGGAACCTAGTATAGAATAGTGAGGGGACCTAGTATAGAGCAACATGATAAACTCTATCCTAAAGGAGAGTTGGAGAAGGAAAGATTGGAAATGTGTAGGAAACTGATAGAAATAGCTCAAGCCACAATTGAACACACCATCCCAACCCTCCCCAAGACAAGAATACCAAAAGACAAATTCAATGAATGCTTGGATATGAAAAACTTAAACCCATGTAGGGAACAATCATAGGAAAAAAAAAGGAAGACACTTGAGTAACAAGGAAGAACAAGCTCTAGTGATTCCAAAATTAGAGGCAAATTGGCCACATGACCTATGGGCCACGATTCAAGAGGAACGGTGCAAAAAGAATGAGAACTCTCTACCACCCTTCAAGGAACTAGACACTTGGGACAATCAACCTGTAACAAAATTGGAAGAGGTGTATGAGGAACTATCCATTCTAGACCAAGATGGGGAAGAAGCAAATAGCATCCATGCTACCCAATTATATGGGACAATACGAGAGAATATCAGAAATATTCCATGCTCCCACTACCAAAGGCAAAGAGGAAGGATCACGAAATGGGACTTCACATAACTTATCAGAAGTCAAGAAAACGAAAATACATTGTTCATTAATACAAGAGGAAGCGAGCAAAACCCCAACTGTGGACACAGGAAAAGAAGAGTAGGATACAACAAGAAGAGAAAGTGAAGGAGATAGAGAGAGCGACATATGAGTGGTTCAAGGAAGCAAAAGACGTAAAGGATAGAGAAAATAAAAGGCTATATCAATTAGTGAAGGAGACTAAGGGATTTCAAGAGCTGAGCAAGAGGTGGGAAATTGATCGAAAAATCCAAAGGGAGTAAAATGGAGAAACATGAAGAATTAGAAAGAAAAATTGAAGCATTGAGGGGAAAGATACAAACTTTGGAGAAGACAAAAATAGGAAAAATAGCATCGAATGGAAAAGAAGAGAGATTGGGTTCTCGACATGTTGAGATTGAAGAACGTAGGACTAAGAAGGAACTAAAGACTAAAGAAAAAGTTAATGGAGATCGAGTGTGTGAGAGTTGAAGAGAAAAGGGGGATGGAATCGAGACAGGAAAGAAAACCACCACAAAAGTAGAGAGTAGCAAGGCAAGCCCAACAACATCAATAGTGAAGAGGACCCTCACAAAAAGTGAAACTAGAGACTCTAGGAAAGGTTGCAAGGACACAATAGGTGATGGAAGAGAGAAAAGAAAAGGAAATTCCAGGACTCATGCTCAAGAAATAAACCATAGGGAGCATAAATGTGGGAGAAAAAGTGACAAAGAAATTGATGGAAGAGACGCTTTCACAATAGATCAACATATCATGAAAGAAGATAAATTTGTAAAACGGGTGAATGCTTTGTACGAGGAGATAGAGAGAAAATGTAGGGGTGTAGCAACATGTGAGAAAAAATGTTGTGATCTATGTGATGCAGTTAATGACCGGGAGAAGAAGACATGGGGATATATGTGGTTGTGTCGTATGAAACCCTGCTTTGAAGAAGAGGATCATTTTGAAGAAGATGAGCATTTGTAGGGAGTTATGAGCTTGCGAAGGTGAAGTGATACGGATGTTAGAATGTCATGTACAAATAAAGAGAGGATGAAGGATATTGATAATCAGTTGATGAATGTGTTTTGTCCTCGGTGGCATGTTGGCGTTGCAGCACTAGAATAGGACGGATTGAGTTTGTAAGGCATGGATATGAGCGGTTTGTGAGGTGATGATTCTTTTGTTAGGGGTGGTTTGGATAAGGTTTGGAACGGGGTGGATTTGAGGAGAAGTTAGGGCAAGGGGTGGTTTCTGATGAAGAGGGAGATGAAGCTTGAAAGGGGTGGGATCCTATCTAGTGTTTGGAAGCCAATGCCTTGTTGGGAGAAATGAATGAGAAGCTAATGGAAATGATGAGGGCAGTAGAAAACAACGAGGTGATGATTGAGGTGGTCAAATATGAGTGGAAGAGATGAGAGTAGATGGAGAAAAAAAAAGAGAGCAAGCATTAGAAAAGATCGAGAACGAATACAAGTGGAGGGGAGAGTTCATTTAGAGAGTGAAAGGCTTAAGAATTGGAAGAGATTGAGTGAAGAACTTGAGAGAAAAAGAAAAGTGGATTTATGGTAGTATGTGTTTGATTAGGTATGCCATTGGCAAGGATAGCTTAGGTCTGACCAGGGTTGGCTTCATTAGAATTGCAAGTATGAGGTGTGAGGATAGACAGATCGAGTTGTGTTGCAAAGGTGGGAGACCAAGTGACACTTTCTAAGGTTGAAAATTGATGAGATGGTTAGTATGTGCGGGTCTTAAGGGAAAGAGTTGACCATAGAGTGTAGTGGCTGGATTTTAGCTCGAGTAGCGAGAGAGAGATGATATGCTTCATCAGGATGTCCATGGGGGGTTAGATGTATGTATGTGATGTGTTGGGATGGTCGGGAAACGAAGCCCTTTCTTCTCTCTCCTAATTCTTGAGACCTTGGAATTGAAAAAAAAAACAAGAAAGAAATAATTTTGTATATGTGTGTGTTGTCGGTGTGCTGCAATGGGCTAGTAGGCGGGTGGAACAATCGTGATCGGGTGGTTGAGGCCACGAGCTTATGCTGGTTTTGCTATAGGCCCGATCGATATGTGGCTATGTGCCTATGTGGGACAATAGGTGGGTGGAGTCACTTTGGCCGAGTGGTCAAAGCCCGAGCTGACGTTGGTTTCGGATAGGGCTAGCATTGTGCATCGCATGTAAATAAATAAATAAAAAGAAAAGAAAAAAAGAGAAAAAGAAAATTCCTCTCTCGAGGGGGGATAGAAGACAGGAGAGGGCATGATGCCTGGATGGGAATATGTGTTTATGTGTCATGGGGATATGGGCTGATGTGGACTCCTAATGAAGTATGTCAAATCAAAGCTCAAGCTTGACTGAAATTTAGCTCGCTACATGTCTATGGAAGACTTTGACTTGAGAGATCTAATCATACTAGCTATCTTGTTTGGTTGCGAACCTTTTGGGAGTTGTGCATTTTGGCTCTGAGGTTGTGCAACAACTTGCGAAGTCGTGAATCACATCGATGGCGAGTAATTTTGTTGAAGTGAACAAAGGTTTGACTTGAGAGGTTCTTGCAGATGTGCATGCATGATCAAAACATCATTGGAGAAAGGTGAATGGTCTATCGAAGATTGAAAATTTGGACTTCATTAATGAAAAAATAAATAAATAGTGTCGAGAGGGAAAAAGGAAAGTGAGAGAAGTACATTTAGGTGGAAAAAAAATGGGAGCATGAGAGGATACAAAAAGTGAGGAAGGAGATGTGAATCATGGGGAAGTTGATTTCAAAGATTGAAGGGGTTCATGGTAGGATAAAATGGAAGAACGCAATAAAAGCATGTGTGCATGGATCCGTTAGCTTGATTTGCATGATCATGGATGTTTTTTTGACATACATTTTTTGTTGATGGTTTTTGATATTACTAATATTTTTGTTGAGTAACATATTTCTTCCTGTAAGCGAAATTCCCCCCTAATGACTCGAATTGGGAAACAAAATTCAACAAAGGTAAGATTGATTGGATCAGAGTTTTTTGTACATATGAGTCGAATGTTTTTTGCAAAAACACAAAAGCTACGTAATTTTCTCGTCGAGGATTCGCATGCAAGGGGAGGGGAGTATGTTAGCTGTATAAATTGTTGGTTTTGGTGCACTAACATGCTCCCATTTTGTAGATTATATGCTGATTGTAAGTATCTGGCAAGGAAAGATGTTGGTCGATAACAATAAATTCTGATTAAATGTGGTAACATCAAGGCTGAAAAAAAGGGGTCGAGAAATATACATACACAATATTCGGCGCGGGTTGTTGGAGCAAGAATTCTTCCTTGGAAGTGTCTTAGTTGATATGCATGGAAAGTGTGGGATGCTTGTTGAAGCACAACTATCTTTACATTTGCTCGGAGGGAAATTTTGCTGACAAGTGGAGTTTTGTTTTATGAGATTGATTGGTAATGTCTTGGTGGGGATACAACGAAATACCTCAGTTACGGAGTTTCCCATCTTTAGAAAATGGATTCTTATATGTCACAATGGAGGCCATGAAAAAAAAGGGAAAAGAAGCCTGAGGTTTTTTGGGTGGCCGTTCTTTCTAGCAGGTCCGTGTGGAAGGCTAGTGGTTTTGCAATTGTCTGTCACAAATTGTCAGGGTGAGGGGAAGTGGGTAACTGGGGGGAATTAATGCCCCCTCCCAATTCTCTCTCTCTCTCTCTCTCTCTCTCTCTCTCTCTCTGCTTCTCGAATTTCTTTCTCCTCCCCCGAGAGTGGCAAAGAGAGGCCGGGGGGTCCTTAGAGTTTTTTTTTTTTTGGGGGGGGGGGTGCTATTGGGATTTTCTTGTGGATGTGGAGATAGGAGAAGGGTTCTGTAGAGAGCAGGATTGGAATTGTGAGTGGCAAACAAGACACTGAACAAGGAAGATTAGAATTACATCCAGTGGGAGTTGAAGTGGGAGTCGAACCTGCTTGGGCAGCACGTAGCTGAAGGGAACCAGGATATGGCTGCGTATTTCAGAAGTTGTGATGCTCAGATAACAGAGGAACTTCTGTGTGAATGTTCGCTCCAGCACGACTAGTTTTCAATGGGTATATGAACAGTTGATCTGTGTGGCCAAGACATCTCAAGAGGAAAAGAGCTTGGATGCAGGGGCTGGGGAGCTTGCTTCGACAGCCATCAGTGGCCACTTACCGATCGGGAAAGGTGCTGAAGAAGAAAAAAAGGGAGTTGGACTCCGTAGAAGGACTGAAGGGGGGAAGCATGTGATTGAGGAGGGGCATCTGCTACCATTGTGGTGACTGCCCACTCTGTATTCGACTCGCCCTCAATGTCTTCGTCAACCTCTGCATCACGTAAAAGACATGAGCTGTAGAGGCAATGAGGAGAAGTTTTGTTTATATGGCATATCAAGAAGGTAACTTGTGTAGAGTTGGAAGGGTGGTGGATTACTCAAACAACAAGCAGAGGGTATAAACTTAGGGAAGCTTCTGAAGTGTGGAGGGCACCAACGTCAAATGTTTATCAGGTGACCAATTTTGAATGGATTCAACATCGGGGGATATTCATATATGTGGTTGGTGAAGATTATGTGTTGAAGACTCAGAAGAGAGGAGTCTAAGCATTGATGAGGGATAGAACTTCTTGGTCATAAGAACAAAGAAAGGTTTAGATGGTATTTTGAAGAAAAATAGATTTGACAACTAAGGGGAAATCCGCTTTGTATGAAGGATCTAGAATGTGGCTGAAGACATGAACCAAATCAGATTACAGGAATTTGTGAGTTACTCCTTGCTCCATGACTATCTATAACTGTTGGGGTTTAGCAGGAAATTATTTGAGCATCACAGTCTCGTGGAAGCGCATGAATACTAGACAACAATAGCACCCATAGGAATGTTGCTTCAATCCCCCAAAGAGCTGCACATGATAACCGAAAGGAGTCCAAAGTGGTCAATTGCTATCTCCAGCCCCAATTATTTGAAAATTTTGCTGAGCACTGCTAGGTTGAGCACAACAAAGAAAAATATCAAAGAGCAGCATTCAGCAAATTTGAAGCGTAATAGTGCTTCCAGAAACTACCTCTCAGGAAACTTCATTGCATAGAATGGGGACGAAGGCCAGAGGATTTGAGTACTACACTTCCAGTTCATGAGTAATAGAAGCAGAGCCGACAAGGAATGGGTATGGATAATGAGTTGATGCAGCAGTCAAAAACAACCAGCAGAGGAAGAAAGGAGCTCAAAAGGAGCAGCAAAGAAGGCATCGTGGAGTTCACCACAGTTCTTGCTTGAGAAATGAGTGGGAGAAAGGATTCATGAATATCTAACATGTACTTGGACAAGAAGATGGAGCCGTTAACAACAACCGTGGAATTTGTGGGAGAAGCCTTCACGGAAGGACTGCTATAGATTTTGGATGATTGCGACGTAAGTTTTAGTCTTTAGTAGAACTAAAATCATTGGAATTGACATGAAACTGGTCCTTTGCTGTGTTTTGAGCTGATTCAAATGAAAGTTTAACCAACATATTATGCACATCACTCGTGGACTCTTGGAAACACTACTCTGAGTGAGAGTTTGGTGGTTTGGTGTTTCGTGCTAATCGACGCAGCATATGTTTTTCCTTTTTCTTGTCACTTGCTCACTTATGGTTACATGATAGGCTCGAAATCGATAACATGCAAGTCTGGGATATATCTGTATCAAAATGTTTATCACAGAACCTCGCACATGCATTAGGTTGTTGTTTAGAACTTTCATGGTGTTAAAAGAAGTCTCTTGTTTGCATCAAGTTGTATGGCTAAGGTTGTAAGCAACCTATAAAAAGCTTGCGCATCAATTTCCTGTACTCTGTATCCATTATTTCAAATAGTCAGCACAAGCTGAATGTTTATGAGCTCTATGTCGTAAGAACAAGATGTTCGAATAATGTACCAAGCACCAGATGGTTTATCTCCAGAGGGTAATCCAATTTGTCTTTGAATTAGAACCTTAAGCATTGTACCTTATAGTGTGGGTTGGCTAAGTTCAAGATGAACTATTGGCATCCGTGAATAAATGAGAAGTTGTAACCTAAGTTGAGGCAAATCTGAGATCAAAAGCCGCTTTAGGCATAACCTGCTTGAAACAAACACAGAGAGGTGCATCCGAACTTTCTTCTTTAGAGAAATACAAATGAAGAGTTTCTATGTCAAGCTCTCAATTTTGAAAGACTGTAGTAACCAAGATTTGAGTTTTCTTTATGCATAAATAGTTCAATCATAACTCATTATAAATTATGAACTTTTCGTGAATCTCGGAACTCCGTGAAGGAGAGTGGGAAAAAGTGAGAAAAGGAGGGTATGAGTGTTTGTGTACGAGTGTACATGTGAAAGTGAATGTGAGTGAAAGAGGGCAGGTGGGAAAGTGAGTACGTGTGTGTGTGTGTGTAAGTATAGGTGTAAGTGTGTGTGAGAAGGGAACAAAGTGGAAACATGGTAAGGAAGTGGCCGAAGGAAAGAGAGAGTGCGTGAGGGGTGCTTAGAGTTGTGAGGTGTGTGGAAGAAGAGTTTGCATGAAAGTGTGTAGGCGTGTTGGTGTGTACATATGTGAAGTGGTGAATGTGTATGTGTTTGCGGGCAGTTGAAGGGGAAGGAATAGAGATCTCATATGCTAAATAAGTTGGCAAGAGGGGATCAAAAAATGAGGGTAATGGCACATGTCCACGAGCCTAGGGTGAGTAAAGTTTGCACAAATATAGGAACGTAAGCAGTATAATTGGGGGAAAACATCTACTTTGCGGCTTCATAAAAGCCTAACAAGAAGTGTATGTTTTTCAATCCCATGGCTTTGTGCAGAAAGGGCATGAAATCCAGGTGTGCAAGTTAAAGAAGGCATTATATGGTTTAAAGCAATCACCACGTGCTAGGTATGGGAAGATACATGCCTATCTAATTGCACATAGTTTTGAGAATAGTCCAACTAAAAGCACCTTATATGTTAAGCGTGCTCATGATGTACTTCTGAGCATTGTTGTCTATGTTGATGACATGCTGCTCAGTGGTCCTATTGAGAATCATATTGCTGATTTTAAGGCTGATTTGCATGCCTCATTTGAGATGTCTCATTTGAGGCATTTGCATCACTATTTGGGCATTCAGTTTATGCAAGTTGATGGTGGAATGGCTTTGTGTTAAACAAAATATATTGACACATTATTGCAACGTTTTGGCCTTGAAGATTGTAAGCCTATTGCCCTCCAATGGAGACAAGTTTACGATTGAGTCTTCATGATGTTAGGGATGCATTTGATGTTGTCCTCTATCAGTAGGCTGTTGGATGCCTCATTTACTTATGCATTACTCAACCATATATTCAGTTTGTTGTCTCACAGATGAGCAGGTTTATGCGTTGTCCATGAGTCAAGCATTGGCAGGCGATTAAGCGCATCTTTCGCTACTTGAGTGGTACTGGGCTACTTGTTAGAAGATATAGAAAGAGAGGTGTGCTACCAACTTTGACAACCCTCCAAAAGAATAGTGGATCGAAAGATCTCTTTTCCTTTTAGGCAAAAGAATTTCCAATTGTCAAAATTCCTCGTCTTTAAGACAACATTGAGTGTTCTTCCTCGAGAACGACAAGATTAAATTCAAGTGGGCCCCCCATGAGAGGGACGATAGGGTTATAAACCTTCTTTGTAATGTTCTCTAGTTCTTGCAAATTTTGTAAGGAACCCTATTTTGTGGGATTTTGGGGGTCCCAAGGGTGCTAGGCCCGTTCACTTGTAGAGTTGTTCTTTCTATTAATTAAAGCTTAGGAGAGTCGGCTATCGTCGAACTTCCTTTTATGAAAAACAAAATTGAAGACTCATTTGTACATTCAAGCTTGTATACATAGACAATTTAAAAACCTCGTGGAAATATAGAATATCTTTATTGCGCTTAGCGCTGCAACTTACAGATAACGATAGGGGGAACCTGCCGGAATGTAAAAAAACAGCCAGTTCTTTTCTACTTTGTGATGTGTCTTTTTTAGAGAAATGATAGTTAGATGCGCTAAAGGATTTTATGCGGCAAGACATGGTTCACACTTTACATATGGTAGATGACCGTGTAGTTAAAAGAGGCAAGTCAATTACTACCTCTAGATCATGCGCCAATTTTGTATGAGCGGTTACAAGAGTCCCATTACTCTGAACACATTTGATTTATCTTATGTTATGTATACATGTCATATTTTAATAGAAAATCTTGTGGCAGCTTCGCTAAGATAGCGCTCTCTTTGCAAAATTTGGCACGATGTTCGAAAGTTCGAATTTGTTGATGGGATTCTGGGAGAGTCTGAAAGACCGATACTTCAACGCCATTGCAAGATGTTGACTTAAGTAGACTTCGCAATGTTCACAATTCATTGGTAGAATGCTAGAGGTTCATGCGTTCCAAAACCCTATATACTGTAATCTATTGCAAGCATGCTGCGTTGTCATTGAACGGTGGCATATGCGTGCATGTCAACTTTCGATACCTTCCAAGCATCTAGGCTTTTCAGGGCTATGGGCATCGTTCCATTGTTGAACACAAAAAGCCTTGCTGCATTATCCAGTGCAAGAGTGGGATACACCCTGGAAGTGATACAGACTCTTCCACCTTGCACAAATGTCTCCACAATTGAATGGTCTACCTGGAAAATAACTCACATATGTCAAAGAGATCTTTATGAAATGTGTCAACAGTGCAAAGACATGCCCCATACACAGTTCCCATAGAACTTTTAAAGCGGTTATAGGAAGTGCTCGTTTGCATTATGCTTCCTTCTTCTATACCATGGACCTATGTGCAGTCAGCATTGATCACTGATCGAGTTGCTATTGATCACAATAGAAGTTCAAACGTCCTTACCTCCTAGGCATTCATGCTAAGAGATGAGAAGAAGCGATAAAAAATGATATGATGATTTCATGTCACAGACCATCGTGCGATAACTTGTCTACAACGTATGCATGTGTATATTGGAAATAATAGGCTGCATTCCACTTACAATCACACGAAGTGACAATAACTTCTCTTTCTTTAGAACAGGGACAACGGATCCATACGAGGTTTTATCAACATTGATGGCCAGTGAAGACCTGATTCATCCACAATTTCTGTAAGAAAATATTACAGGAGTTCCAAGAAATTGTTCCACACTAATAAGTGCAGTTGTGAACTATGATTAGGGGCAACCATACCTGCTTTGATCACTACAAACCAATGTAGTCCACGTTCCATTCGACTTTGTAAAAAAGAAATAAATTGCAGTCTGCTCCTCCAAACCTTCAGACGCAAGCACAAGTAGGCCAAAAGGACCATAAAGGCCTTTCCCTGATGCGTTTCCTTCTCCACAAAATGATAATTGATTGATATCTGATATGTTATGTTCGGCATTGCCAATCGAAATAGGATTTTCAAACGTGACCTCAATATCCCACTGTTACAATGCAATAGTAACTCAAAATTTCAATATCCAATTGAGAGCGTCCAAGGTTTCTAAGCCTGTAATGTCCTTCACTCCACTAAACCATGGCCAACACGTCATCGTCACTATAATCCAAATGCGCATGTAACTATATCCAATGTCCGTCGATGCATATGTACGTGTAATAGGTGGCCAGTTGCATACATGCACGCATACACCCATAATGGCTCATACATGCATACATCACACATATGCATACACACACATATCTGATAAAAAACATACACACGCACACACACCCATCCATCCATGCAGATACATATATACATGTTACGTACATACATACATACATTAGTGTGTACATACATACATTAGTGTGTACATACATACCTGTGATCCTGAGCTACCTGTGACCTCGACAACTGTGCCACCTTGAAGAACCATATTCTCCAACGAATATTTTGACCTCCTCAAGTCCAAGACTTCTTCCACTGGCCATTGAATCAAGTTTGATTCAGTATCTGCATCAAACCAAACTTGCCGTGGAAGAGCCTACGATAGGAAACAATCCACATGTTATGGAGGTCAATTGCATTTGTCAACCTCATCAGGAGAACCCAATGCAATAATGTGAAAGGACAATCACCTGAACACTGGCCCAACCTTTTCGGATATCGTTTTGCATGCTGTCGGACTCATTTATCCAGCCCCACAATATACGTCGCTCTCCCTTATCATCATAAAAAGACTTGGATGCGTAAAACTTTCCATAGTCGTAACGGTGACCCCTTCCAAGATCAACACTACGATCATCTGGAGTAAATGTATGACTTTGATGATCATAAGTTCCTATGACGTAGAAGTCTAGTTTTGAATCATCCATGCTAGCTTTAAGCACATGCTTTACGTGAGCTCCATACCTGGAGGTACTAATACCAATAGGAGAACCATTTTTTAATACAGGGTAAAAGTCAAGACATTCCCACATCCCAGTGCCTTCAACTTCATGCAAGTAATGGTTGTCGATTTTCCAATTGATAAAGTCAGAGGTTGAATACAGGATTGCAATGCCGTTCCCTTCCAACTTCGAGCCTATACACATCCTCCACAATCCATCTGCTCCAAGCCATGCAGTTGTAGGGTCCCTAAAGTCAGTTGGCTGCACTTCTGTTGGTGGAAGCAAAACTGGGTTACCAACATATTTGTTCCACTTGCGCAGAAGGGGATCATAAGGATCAGCTGGGAAAGCTAAGTTCTGCACTTGCACAGACTCATTGGTGAATCCTGTGTAGAGAACGGCAAGTGTACCATCTTCCAAGAAAGTTGCTGATCCAGTCCATACACCTTGACTGTCGTACCATTGATCTGGTTGCATAGCTAATTCGACATAAAGCCAATGTACAAGGTCACTGGAAATGGCATGACCCCATGAGATGAGGCCCCAAAAAGCATTATTGGGGTTGTATTGAAAGAACAAGTGGTACAATCCATTATGGTAAAGGGGAGCTGCAAACAGAAACAAAAATCTCCAATTAAGTTCCGAATGAACCTCAAAAGGAACATAGAAAGGATGTAAAACATTTCACGTACCATTTGGATCTGTTCGTGATGATCGGACACAAAACGCCCGAGAAATTTAAAACAAACAAGAATACAGATAGTTAACACATATTTAAGAAGATAGAAGTTGTACTTTTCATAGAAAGAAAATAAAAAACCTGAAATACCATTCATCCAATTGCTTTCGGGTTGAAAGTGGAACGCAGTCCGTAAGGAATCGAGCGCAGACATGTTCCATGGTGAATTCGAGTACTCGAATATCGGTAAGTTCATCGAGCGCGCAGTTTTTATATGACTCGCCTCCGCAGTTTTTCTGATTCTTTTCAAACAGATCTTTCTATTCGAATAACAAGCCCTGTCAAACGAGGACTTATGCTTGCGCACAAGCTCTATGTACGACTTATTCCATGTTGTTCTGTAATTGGTTTCAAACTTTTTGAAAGCCCCACCGTCTTCTTTCAGCGACTGAGACAAGGCAAATGTTTTGGCTCTCATTGCTGAATTTTCTGAAATACTTTTGGAAGCAATACCATCTAAGTTGATCTGATTACGAGGAACTTCTTTTGAGAACGAGAACTGCATCGCCTCCGGGAAGCCCAGCAAAGCATACTTTAAGAGGCTAATGCAGGCCAAGGAAATGAAAATAGAAAGCGCAAGGAGAAGGGCCTTAATTTTAAAAGAAATCAAGGGAGAATATGTAGCAGAAGCAGTATCGGAATCCCAAAGTAGAGAGTGCGTGTCAATTTCTTCATTCAACGGAAAAGCCATGATCCTTCGTAAAGGCTGTTGTCAATCTGTTGTCAGGAAGATCAAAGATCGGCACACTGGTGTCAGGACGTTCAAACGTTTTAAGAATAAGAGAAGCTCCGGTTCAATCTGATCAAGATAGAAGAATCAAAATTTAGAGATTCAAGTCACCTTATGAAGAAATATGTGAAATCAAGAAGATTCTCATATATAGAAACCTTAATCAAGATTTGATGGACGTTTCATAAGTTTAAGGAGATAAACAATAAAACAATGTTGCAAAAAGAAACAATCTTCCTGATCAATTGACATCCACGAATTCAACTACTGTTTTGTAATAAGAAGTAGAACCATAATAATAATGTGGAAGTTCGAGAAATTATGCGAATGTAATCAGCAACTGTTAATACAAGGTTTCTTTATTTTGAAGAGCCAAACAGTCTAAATATAGAATCTGTCTTTTTGAAGCAAAATCCATAACATCATAGCTTCCGGCATTGTGGTTCACTGTATATGCATTGAAGTCTATTGTTGCCGCCCTTCCTTCTGATGTTTTTGCTTTAGGGAATTCCATATGTTGTATGGAACCTTGATCTTCTCTGAAGAAGAATTCTCTTTCTCCTGCTGTTTTCTGTTTGCCGCTTTGTGAATCAATCATTCGCATTATTTTTTTATGCCTTTTCTTGCTCAATTTATAAAACTTGAGCAGAATTCACTCAGATCCAAAAAAGTTTATTTTCGAATTGAACTCAAAGATTACCTAAAAAGTTTGTTTTCGAATTGAACTGAAAGATTACCTCAACTGGGCAGTTAATGCATTGAATAAATTTGTCTGTAAATACTCCTTATGCACGAATCTTGTTGCCAGAGGCTCACATTGAATGCGTATCTAGACTTCGGAGAAAACAACCTAATGCCGCTTTAAAAAGAACTCTGTAGTTACGAATGATCAGGATAAGACCGCGCAAATTCTTTCAACTTAAGACTTCTTCTCTGATGCAAGTCCTTCATTGATTTCTGTAAGGAAACATTTTACCGCACGCTCGTCAGGAATATCCAAGTCTTCAGCTTTCTTTTGTTGATTGCTAATCTTTCATATAAGAAGAAACACAATCAATCTATAATTATCTGTGCTTGAACGCGATTCCCATCACCTCTTTGATGCTCCTTTAATGTTGAACTTGGTGAAATCCCCGATTTCAGTTTGAAGAGGATCACTTAAACAAAACAATGATCAACCATCATATCTGTTGTTCTCCTCCATGTCACGACGTTCATTCTGTTCTCCTAAATCCTAATGAAAGAGAATCGACTCGTCGGCAAGTTATGTTTAGAGAACAGTCTTCCGAGAGATGGATTTAAGAAATAACGAGAAGTGAAATACACTACGAAAGCCCGCCCAATATCTATCAAAACGCTGTTGAAGCAGATGTCATCACAGATAGGGCGCTATCGCTCATATAACCATTGGCTTTCCCCATAAACCTAGCGAGTTTTTTTTTTACGTGACTGCTTTTTCCTCCAAAGATTAGCTAAACTTAGAAAAAATCACGCGACTGCCGAGCTATCGTTATTCAATGATCGCTTTTTCCATGCTTTTTGCCTCTATTTCATCTTTCCTCCAAACTAACCGGATCAAATAGCTCCTCGCGTTTTTCTTTTACGCCTTTTTCCATCACGTTATCACTGAGGGTGCAAAAAGTAAGCAATATACAGCATCTCTTATGTGTGCAACCAAAATGAAGATCGAAAGAAAGTATCTCCACCAACCTAACGCTGCAGCCATATACTTGAAGGGTGCACACATACACATTTTGCAATTCCATGGGCACAATTGGATTCATTGAAGATCTTCTATCGCAATGGAATCAATGTTGTTGACAATTCGCTTCAAAGTTGCCTTTTTATCAATATCAGACAAAACTTCAGGAAGATCATATGAAGTATATTACGAAGTTCTCATTCATGTGTTATTACATGTCTACATCCACTTATGTATCAAAAAGTCCTCCTCGTATGGCTGTAAGCACTACACAAAACATCACTTTAAGCAGAGGATATCCAAATAAGAGAAAGCATATAGTAATAGGCATAGATATACAAAAAAATCTTTGAATTAAAGTATTGCATTGATAATAAAATTGAGGTCCAAATAAATTTATATCATATGCTACCTGATTAAATTGCATTGTTTATGATTAAAGCAATCAATCTCTATGCAGGTGCGCTCACATGGTCTCTCATATGTACTTCCAATGAGCTTCTTCACACTTTTTATGTGGTCAAATTTATGGAAAACCACTATAATAGAGGCAAATTTTCGATCGGTCTATAAACTCAACTAATCGGTGTGGATATCGCGCTAGGAGTCAATGCACATTAGTTAGAATGATTGGTATTCTAGTCGAGAGCGAGGTCCAGAGCCATATAAAAAAAGAGCATCGATAGCCCCATCGATTGTCTAGTCTATAGACCAATCCATTGGCCAATTGGTAGACTAATCGATATGGGAGTCAATAGGTCAGTTGGTAGATCAGTTGATAGACCACTTGGTACATTGGTTGGTAGATTTTTTTTTTCTAATTGCAAGTTGCGTGTGGACATTTTGCACATATTCAAATAGTGAACTACACAAAAATATGGCTAAAACCTAGAACCAACTTGTACTAAACCTTATTTTTGTAAATCTAAAACTCATACATAGATACATAAAAAGAACATAACTATTGAATTGATTCGCTAGGCACTCACAAATAGAGCTTTTGATTGAATTTTCCATCTTTCAACTATGTGAAGTATCAATAAACTTGGCTTATCAAAATCTATATAAATGTGCATACACTTGCATAGCTACTCACCTACACATATACATACTTGCACATCCCAGCATACATAAATTCCAACAAAAACAAGTCAATTAATTCATAAGAAACAATAGAATCAATCAATGTAATAATCAAATCACTAAGATTGGGTGTGATCAAATGAAATCTACAACAAGACATCTCTTAGCAATACATGGGTGATATAAAAATCATGTGTGCAATAATACATGTCTAAAAAATACATGGATGAAATAAAAATTATTTGCAATATTCATGGCGGAAAAAACTAGAATGAGGACTATCATTGTCCAATGATTCTATCCCAATGAACACGAGATACTTCAAGGAGGAAACAAAGGTAAAGGTTCTCAATCTATGCTATATGCAAGAAATAGAGGGAAAGGTAGGGACAAGGGAAGAGGCAAATTAGGGTATTTGGCATCATGACAAATTATTATTAAAAGTATTTTGGAAGAGGATGTATATTTCAGAAGCTATGCACTACGAGGCAAGAATAGAATCAAGAGATATTCGTTCTAAGGAGCACACAAGGAACAAGTTTTGATGAAGATAAGTATCATTTCACTTACGTCCTTTTCCAAATTTTGTGCTTTCCAAGCATAAATGGGTTGAGGGTATATGCATTTAGTGCATGAATTTATTATGCACAAAGTTCGATTGTACATGCCCCTATATGCATACAAAGGAGCACGATTCTTCTTGCAAAGTTCCTTCTGCATATACCTATTGATAAATTTTGCACCTTTTTAGTATGCATGATAGATGCATGAGATCATCTTGGGTACTCAAGTAAGTATAAAAAGTCCTTGAGGGAATTCAACAATGGACGAGATAGGAGTTGAACCCAAGACCTCATTGTTTCCAATGGACAAGATGGGATGACCCAAGTCTACTTCATCAACATGAGAACACTCGATTGAAGTCAAGGGATGGACGAAGCTTAACTTCCACATAAGTTTTTTTTGCCCTCTTTTCTTTTTCTTTCAAACCATGAAGCATGTACTACATGTTGTAATAGAGATGAATGCATAAGTGGATTCATAGATATAAGTGACCCAATTTGCTTGGTCACATAAACAATTGATCATGGAATTGAATTGCACTATGCATCAAAATCAGAGGGTTTTGGAAAAGAAAGATTGGATGTGCATAAATAATGGTCATGGTTAGGAAGAATGCATCTAATGCATTGTTGCAACTTGTATATAGCAAGTTACATGGAAATTTTGCAGCATCCTTTGAATAAACAAAGTTCCAAATTAGAACTTTTGAATGCTTTAAGGAGGGGTTCAACTTCTGCACCTTATGCATGCTAAACCTTTTCCAATAAAGGTGTAAATGTTTGGCAAGCACTATGCACATGGAACATATTACATGGGTTTTTGAGTTGAGAGGGAGATTAAGTTCTTGAAGTTAAGCTTAAGTAGGATTTGATTTTATTAGTTTCTAGGAAGAATGGTGATGAGGCCAATCGGCCACTATAAACCATTTAATTCCTTTATGTTTGGCTTAGTAGTTAAAAGCCAAATAATCCTAACTTCTTGAAATACCTTAAGCTTAAATCCCTCTTATGGAATTTTAAATTCCATAAAAGATCATGGCATGCCTTATCAGCAAGGCCATAGACTTAACATAGACTTAAGGTAGTAATACAAAAACTTTTCTCTCTTAAAACCACGATACGATGGTGGTAACTTAGAGCACTATCTTCTCGAAGTTCTAAGGAAGAAAAAGTAGGCCTAAAGTAGGATGAGCTATAAAGGATAAACCTAAAGGTATTTTTGGGGATAACATAACATACATTATGAATTCCAGTAATACAGACCTAAGGAATATGACTTCTTGTATGAAGCATAATAGCTAGATCCCCAAGTAAAACCCATGGGTAAAGCTTTCAACATGAAGGGATCTATTTGAGAAAGACCTAGTCTTATCTCTTACTTTGGCTAAAGAAGAGAAGAAAGCCAAAAGACCCAAGTAGGGCAAAGATCAATTCAAACTTAAAGTTTGATAAGATGAAACACACCACATTAAATGGTTAACCAAATATTTATAGTATGCTTAGTAGTGGTGAATCTAAGCACATTAGTCCTTGCTCTCATAATTTGGTACCATAGTATGAAGGGCATTTAAAAGGACAGAAAAGGTCAGAAGGTATAGAGACAAAGTTATGTGGATTGGATGAAGAACCCACTGGTATGGGACAATGGGTACTGAATCCCGTTGAGTACTTTTTGTTGATGGCGAGAAGAAAAAGGGACTCATGATCCAATAGAATACATCAAGAAGACAATGTCTAGGAATAGGCATCTTCTTCAATTATCCTCTCAAACAGAAGAAGAATTTATTCAACAAAATATGAAAGGATCTATCTCTCAAAAAGAGTTATAAATAAGGAGAGGATCAACTTTTTTGAGTTTGAAGGTAAACTCCAAAGAATGAAGCTCTAAAAGCTTCATCCCAAAGAATGACTTGAAATTCAAGGACCATAAAAATGACCTTAGATCAAGCTTGAAAGAAAGCTCAGAAAGATCATCTTTTTTATCCTTGATAATTCAAGTTAACTGAAGAATACGAAAGATCTAATTATGATGTCAACATAGGACATCTTTAATAGATCTAGAATATAAGGGAGAGAACTCTGGAAGGATCAAGAAGACCTTTAAGGTTTGAGATCCAACTAAAAATCCGTAAGGATTAAGCAGTAAAGAAATGATTGGAATATTCTACATCTACTTATGACCTTAATGATAACACAATCTTTTATGGTATGAGTTCCCATCTTGGGACATAGTTATAAAGATCTTAATCTTTTTGGAAGAACAAGTAAAATAGGTTTCAATCAATTGGATTCTACAATATTTAGATTAGTCCCTATGGATTCTAGTCCCTTAAAGTGGATTCTCAAAACTACGTAAAGTTTTGAAAGAACATTTCATTTGCTTTTTGGTAAGCTATTCAAATTCTCTCTGAAGAAAAAGAGGATGTTATAGATAATCCAACTTTACCATTCTATTGGTTAGGTAGGGATTATATAATGAAATTCTCCTCTATTTAGATTTATTAGAGGCGAATCGCAAACAAGAAAATCCACCCATTTCACTAAAAGAGATTGATTTGGACAAGGATTATGAAAGATTCATCTTCCTTTCAAAACAATTTGGATTCTAACTTGAGAGATGAATCTAATAAAGAAACCTTAAGAAGCATTCATCTATTTTGCTAGGTTCATGCACTAGTGGTGCAAAGAGATGGACCAAGGTAGCAATTTAGCAGAAGTCACTTTGACTCCACCTAATCCACATGTTTGACCTTCGGAGACCCAGATGACACATGGCTTAAACAAAGGAAATAGGTAGGGATGTTCTCTTCCAGCCTTTTCATTCTTTCCATACTTTGCATTCAACTCAGTTCTTTTTCGTATGCAAACTAGATGGAACTTTGAATGATTAGGGTAGGGAATTAGACCACACATGGATTCTCCTCTTTCTAGATTCAATCAGGGTAGAATTCCCCTTTCAAATTAAGAGGCAGACTTAGAGAGACGAAAGCGATGATGCTTGAGATTGATCATGGAGCACGGGGGAATACCCCAAGGTATGTATCTCCACTCATTTTCGAGGACGGAAATGCTTTTAAGGGGGGGAGAATGTTGTATAATTACATGGGTCTAAGGGGTAGAACCCTTGGGTTTCTAGGTGTGAAACCCTTTGGATTTTCATGGTTTATTTACCCCTTTTAGATGGGTCTTGAACCTTAGGGCTAATTCTCTAAGGTTGAGTACCTTAGGCTTGATTGGAAGCTTCTCCTAGCCACTTGGTTTGTATGTGAGAGCTTGGAGAGTCTTCTTTTAGAAGCCATGTGATTTTATGTGATTTCCTAAGCTTGGAAACCATGTGAACACCTTAGGGAACCATGTGATGGAAGGTACACATGTCCCCTTGAGAGGGACTTACCCCCTTGGACTAGGAGCTATATATTGGAGGGGTTGGTTAGGTGGAAACACATCTCTCTTCCTAGTGTGTGGTCTTGCTAGTTAGTTCTCTTAGACTACTTAGTATTCTTAGTTTGTGTGGAAGCTATGGAGCTCTCCCACAACAATAGGTTTTGTATCAATTGTTGTAAGCACAACCAATGGATTGCAATGTCAAGTTGAGAAAAGACCAAGGTGATAAATGAGCATGTCTGTAAAGGTTTGATTGGGACCTTAGACGATGCTACCATTACTAGACCTTAGCTATCTTATAGTGTTGGATTGCTCTCACAATTCATGCATGCACCCATACGATCACTTGAATGCAAGTAGAAGCATTCTAAGGTACATCAAAGGTATAATCAATGAAGGCCTTTATTATGCATATCAGTGTGATTTTAAACTAAAAGGTTATGCAGATGCTAATTGGGCTAGCTCCGAGGATGTTAGAAGGAGTACCTTAGGATACATAGTGATTCTTGGGAAGAGTTGTGTATCATGGATGACAAAGAAACAATCCACACTTGCATTGTCTTCCACAAACGCAAAATATAGGGCTCTTGGTCAACTCACATGTGAGGTAATGTGGTTTAAAGATATTCAAGTCGGCATTAGTCCATTTCTTGGAGATAATATCTCAAGTATCTACCTTGCAAAGAATCCAATGTTCCATGCTAGGAGCAAGCATATAAAAGTGCATTATCATTTCATAAGATAAGAGAGAGGATGGAAAAGCTCAAATGCATGATAAGTATGAAGGAACCAACTTGCACACTTGAAAGCAAAGAAGTTTGAGGTTGAGGGGGAGTGTTAAAAGTTATGTATTTTCTAGAGCAAGCTCAAACATATGTTTTTTACTAAGTAACTTTGTTTGAAGGATTTTAGACCTTAAGAAAGTCATAGCACGTGTTTTAAAGAAAACAATTATCCAAAAGGAGGCATTGAACCACCAAAAGACACTCCAATGAAGAGACAACGTCCCAAGGTAGCTGAAGAGACAAGGAGGGCATGTGAAAAGACATTGAGGACATATGAAGAGTCATGGAAGGCTCTTATGGCTATTTAAGCACCATCCAAGCTCACTCTAGGTTTGTGTGGATGGTAGGGAGTTGGGTTACTACTTATAAATGTGCTATTGAGCCATTATCTATCATAGGAGTTCATATTCTCTTGTATATCTCTCCCACCCTTTCCAAAGGCTACTGAATTTCTATAGTAATGTGTTAGGACTTCATTTCCTCTCTGTAGGAAGCTCCATTTCCAGAGTCCTTGTACTTTTTTAAATCTTATAAAGCAAGGATTTTATATTCAAAAGGGTTTTCCCAAAATTTTCTTGTACTATGAGTTATCGATATTTCTTTCTTTGTTGTTCTATCCCAAAACTTGAAAGGGAAATTAGTCTGTTTTGTGTGATTGATTTGACTCATCTATAGGTGTCCAATTCTAGTGATTGATGGCTCATTGGAAATCAATTAGTGTCCAGTTTATGTGGCGAAACGGGTTTGTTGATTGGATTCAAGAATTCTGAGTTAAATAAATTTTAGTTAGTAGTAGTCTTAGAGCAGCTAGGTCTTGGACAGGGTCCAAGCTTCTTGTTGTGCATTTGGAGAAGACATTTTCTAGCAGTGACCGAGCTAGAGGTTTTTTCCTAGTATTCATGGAGATTAAATATTGGGATGCTTTCTAGAGAAAAACATCTTGGAAATTGGCATTTGAAACACTATGAGGTGTGTCCCGATCATTCATCTATAAAAAAGACCATTAAAAAAATCATAAAAAATATCCATAAAGAAAAAAGAGTCAAAGATTAATATATTTACTTATTTTTTATGATTGAATCTACAATCAAGTCTCTTTGTGCTTTCTCATCAGTATCTATTCCAATTTGTAGAAGTGGTTCAAATTTTATAGCTACTTGTTGAAATTCCTAATGTTATAAGTCATCCTATTCTAATTCATTTTGCTCTATGGTTGTATTTTCAATGCATGGTGTAAGATATGTTTCAATCATATCATTTGTATTAGGAATTGATAGATGATACTCTATTTCAACACTGAAATATTTTTGTCCTTCAAAAATCCATTTTTATCTTGGATAAATTTGTACAACATATCAAAAATTTGCATCTACTTTGTCTAGAAACTAAAATATACCTATTCACAATGTGTTGAAAATGCATAAGTATCCTCCTTATAATTCCATAGATTTTTGGAATCAACTTGGGAAAAAACACTTGCATCTTTTCTTAAAGTTTCATTCTTTCCTAAGGTGATGAGACTAAACCATTTCACATCAAACATAAAAAAATCAAACTTCTAAAAAGATATATTTAATATAGTTGGGATTATCCACAATAATCCAAATTAGTTTAGATATCATTTGTATCTTTTTCACTTGCTCTACTAATTACGTAAACTATCACTCCACTATCAAAATCTGGTTGGAAATTTATCAATCTCTTTAGTGTGAATATGTTTACCATATCCCCATAATGTTGTGGATCTGTGATATCTCTAGTCGCCTCCAAGGAGACTCATGTTCTTCTGTAATTATAGCCACTCCTTTTTTCCAAGCTTCTTTTATTGCTCCCTGAATCCAATCTCTTATTGAAAACTCATGCAAAGCCACTAAATTTTCTGGAAGATGTAAAGTTCTTCTTTTGCACTTGTGTCTGAATTCTAATCTTCCCTCTTTGCAAATTTTCTTCTCTTCCTCATATTTTTCTAGCCATTTTTGTATGGGTTATTAATCTAAGATAATGACCTTTGTTATTTTATTTTGCAAAGGTTCATCCATCTACTTCTCCACACCATTACCAAATAAGTTGTATCCTTAACCACAGGCTTCATCCATCCAAATAAGTTGTATCCTTAGCTACAGGCTGCATCTTGTTGAGGGACTTCATACTTGATGAAGTAGCTTGCTCTAGCATGTAAAAAAAAGGTGTTCCTTGAGAAGCCCAGCCATATGCTTGGATGTATACCATGTGTTTCTTTCAAATACCAGGTTGCATAGCCAAAACAATTGATTGATCATGTTAACCGGATCAAGTGATAATTGTTACCACCGACTCCTCATAAGATAATGTGATCATGCTCATCATTGGAGCTTTAATATTAGCTTCTTGCTTCTCTCAATCATATTCCCGTGCTTCTAGGCAATTCAATCTCACTTGTCCCAACTCCATACAAAACAAAAATTGTGGTCCTTTTCATCTTTGGGTAAGTTCTACCTTCCTCTTGATTTCAATTGAAATTCTTCGTCTTCTTCCATAAAATTGATAATTTGGCCCACTTTGTGTAGAGGAAAGTGACTTCATGGTATTATCAACTCCTTCGTTATGACCTATATCCATAGGATGTACAATATGTACATATGATTGTTGGTACAACCTGCAAGCTTGTGATAGGTCAAGTTGTAATTGATTGGCTGAAATTGCTTTACTCTAAATGTTGCATATACATGATCTTTACTATGCTTCATCAAATTACACATAGCACAATATACTTGATTTAACCAAATTAGCTATAATGTGTCCTGCATTTCTATATTTTATATAGTACATTTAATGGAACATGTCATTTATGCCAATAGATGGTGTTGGTACCAAAGATGTGTTGAGATATCAAGCTCAACATGTGAGGATCCAGGATGACACGTACCAGTTTTTTCGTTTCTCTGACATGTATAGTGGTCACGACGGTATATGTTAGGGATACTTGATTGAGCTTTATTAGATTAATCTACCGAGAGTGATGGCACATTTGTTTCTTGCCAGCTCACTCATTTGCGGACATTAGGTTTTTCCTTATGTACTGGTCTTTATATATTGCACTCGTTGTATTCTTGTTTTAGGTCATTCTTGTACATTCCTTTTATGTAATAGAAGAAGAAGAAGATCATTCCTCCTTGCCTCAATCTGTGTGTGCTTCTCCTTGAGAGTGAGAGTGTATGTGTGAGCTCTCTTCCTTATCTCCTTCCTCGTGATATGGTATCAGAGCCAACGTGGTTGTAGAGAGCTCGTGGAGAAGGCGACGGTGAAGACTACGCGACAAGGCATGGAGAAAACGTGATTTCACAAACGGCCTCCGTTTGCTACGAAAATCCCCATTTCGAGCCCGCAAGATGGGGCCCATAGAAAAACCAGGTCAGTTTTAGAAACTGTAACTTGCGTTGTGTTCGGCGACACTCATATATTCCAGATTCATAATTTCAAGCGATTCTGTGTACTGTTGATACACGAAAACTGTGTTTTTCTGAGATCGAACTGTCACGTCATAGTGCGACAATGCTCAAGCAGAAGTGCTGCTTGTAGTGTGTTGCGGTGTTGTGAATTGTTGCAGAAATGGCAAACGCAGATGGAATGAGTCAGCTTATGAGCGATAAGCTGGACAAGAACAACTTCCATGCTTGGAGATTCAGAATGACGAATTTCCTGATGGGAAAAGGATATTGGAAGTACATCGAAGGAGAGAATGAAAATGCTCCGCAGTTACCAGAAAGGAATCGGACTGCAGAATAGTTAAGAGCATATGAGGAATGGAATCAAGGAGCACAAAAGGTAATGTATTGGCTATCTGTTAGCATACAGGATAGCATGATTGGACACATACAGGATGCCAAGACTCCAAAAGAGGCTTGGAACAGTTTGGTCACTTTGTACGAGACCAATACAAAGGCACGGAAATTGCAACTCAAGAACGAGCTGCATACATTGGAGAAAAAGAGCATGTTGGTAAGTGACTACACTCTAAAAATCAAAAGCATATGTGATTCACTTGCATCTATTGGCGTGAATGTAGATGATGATGATAAGGCGGAAGTGTGCCTTCGTGGTTTAGGAGCTGCATATAAGCAGTTCAGAACTTCTATAGAGACTAGGGAAAATATTCCAAATTTTGCTGATTTGGTCTCTATGCTGATTATTGAAGAAAAGAATCTTGGTGAGGATTCAAACTCCCAAGGAAAGCCGAGTTCTGAGCAGGTATTCTACTCTGGCAGAGGAAGAGGCAGAGGTAGAGGTTTTGGAAGTGGAAGAGGAAACAGTAACCAAGACCAAGGTCAACAACAGAATCATGCAGGAGGAAGAGGACAGTTTCGAGGCAGGGGGAGCCAAAGAGGTCGCAGAAATTTCCAAAGAAATAATTCAGGTAATGATAGTAAAGGATGTTGGAATTGTGGTAAACCTGGACACTTTGAACGTGATTGCAGGTTAAAGAATCAAAATAACAGGCAGCAAAACAACTATGCATCCACAAGTGCAGATGATTCTGAGAAGCTATTTATGGTTCAACATCACATGATGAATACGATGTCTGCTAGTGTTTCAAAATCAAATAATAATGTCTGGTATGTTGATTCAAGTGCTTCAAATCACATGACCAGTCATGCAGAATGGTTTAGTAGTTTGCAAAAAATGCCAGTTCCTGGATATGTTGAAACAGGTGATGACACATCGCATCCTATTGAGCATACATGAAACATAGCATTGTCTGTGGAGGACGGAAAGGTAAAACATCTCACTGATGTGCTGCATGTTCCAAATATAACGAAGAATCTGGTTTCTGTTGGACAAATGGTTGACCAGGGATTACAAGTCAGGTTCAATGCTGATGGATTATATGTAGAAGAGTACAAGCAGGATGGACGATTGGTTGCCAAAGAAAACAAAGTGGGTAGGATGTTCACCTTAAATGTGAAGATTCCTGAAATGAATGCAGCCATGTTTGCAAAAGGTGCAGGAGTTATTGCAGATATAGAGATATGGCACAAACGGATTGGACATGCAAACTTGCAAAAGCTGAAACTGATGCAGTCAAAGGAGATTGTCCATGGACTACCAAATTTCAAAGTTGCAGAAATGCAAAAGGTATGTGCAGCATGTCAATTTGGTAAACAATCAAGAGCATCATTTCCACATGACAAGCATGTTAGTGAGAATGTACTAGAAGTAGTACATACAGATGTTTGGGGTCCAACAAAGACCACATCTATGGGCGGTTGCAGGTTTTATGTTACTTTCATTGATGACCATACACGCAAAGTATGGGTATATTTCATGATAGAGAAGAGCGAGGTGTTTACTCACTTCCAGAATTTTGAAGTTATGGTGGAAAAGCAGACAAGGAAGTACATTCAAACATTAAGATCTGATGGAGGAGGTGAATACATGTCAAATGAGTTCAGCAGTTTTCTAAAAAATCATGGAATTCGGCGTCAATTTTCATGCACGTACACACCACAACAGAATGGTGTTGCTGAACGCAAAAATAGACATATTGGAGAAATAGCAAGAGCCTTGATGGCTGAGAAGAATATGCCTCATTGTTATTGGGCAAAAGCTGTGCATACTACTGTATACATCATGAACAGAACTCCGACTACTGCTGTACATCAAGTTACACCTGAAGAGAAGTTTACAGGTAAAAATCCAAACTTATCACATCTGAAAGCTTTTGGCTGTATTGCATATGTACATGTTCCAGATGAGTTGAGCACGAAGCTTGATCCGAAAGCAGAAAATGTGTCTTCATTGGATATTCCCTTGAGCAAAAGGGGTACAAATGTTATAACCCACTCACACGACAGGTGAAGGTGAGCAGAGATGTGGTATTTGATGAAATGTCAAGCTTCTATGCAGATGCCAAAGAAGGACTAAATCTTGAACCAAATGACAAAGAAAATGATTAAAAAGCTAGTGCAGAATCTCAAGTTTTGAGTGGACCGGATGCATCACCAAGCAATAGTTCCAACTCAAATCCATGGAGTGGAAGATTGTGTGGAAATTTCAGTCCAGCAAATTCATCAAATACATCCAAGAAAGGTAAAGAAAAGCTTTCTGCTGGTAGTAAAACAGGTGCAGGTTTTGAAGACGTTGATGGAGATTCAAGCGGTTCAGAAAAGAGTCTTGATGAGGAACTTGGATTGCCCTCTATGAAGACTCCAGGAGTAAGAAGGGCACATGCAGATGATACAAGAAGAAGTGACCTAGGACCAAGAAGATCTGGGAGGATGCATAATTCAGTGCAACGATTGACATATGATAGTTATATGGCTCGCCATTGTGCCTACATGACAAAGGTAATACAAGATGCTGAACCTTCTTGTTTTGAAGATGCAATTGGTAATGCAGATTGGGAAAAAGCTATGGATGAGGAGATGGTTGCACTTTATGGAAATGATACATAGAAGCTGGTTCCATTACGGTAAGAAAAGAAATCCATAGGTTGCAAATGGGTTTACAAGGTAAAGCATAATGTTGATGGTAGCATAAGCAGGTATAAAGCACGATTGGTAGCTAAAGGTTATGCACAGACATATGGCATTGATTATGAGGAAACATTCAGCCCTATAGCTAAAATGTCTACTGTCAGAACACTTGTTGCATTGGCTACAGCAAAAGGATGGACTTTGCATCAGATGGATGTGAAGAATGCTTTCTTACATGGTGAGTTACAGGAAGAAGTATATATGGACCAGCCACAAGGATATGAAGATTCAAACCATCCAGAATATGTTTGCAGGTTGCAAAAGGCTTTGTATGGGCTGAAGCAAGCCCCTCGTGCATGGCATGCAAGGATTGCTGATTACTTAACCAGCATTGGGCTCTCTATGTGTGATGCAGATCACTCACTATATGCAAGGAAGGTTGATGATGGCATCACTATTGTGGCTATTTATGTTGATGACTTGATTGTAGGTGGTGATAATGAAGAAAGCATCAAAGAGGTAAAGAAAATTCTTATGCAGGAATTCGACATGAAAGATCTTGGTGTGTTGCGCTATTTCTTGGGCATTGAGTTTATAATACAGAAACAGGTATATGGATGTCGCAAAGGCAATATGCCTTGAATATGCTGCAAAAATATGGTATGGCTGATTGTAAGCCAATTTCTATGCCATTAGATCAGAATTTGAAATTGGATACTACATCAGGTGAAGCATTGGAAAATGCTATTATGTACAGGAAAATTGTGGGAAGTCTTATATATCTCACAATTACAAGGCATGATCTAAGTTATACTGTTGGACTTGAAAGTCAGTTTATGCAGGTTCCCAGGAAGCCACATTTGGATGCTCTGAGGCGCACTCTACGTTATGTGAGTGCTACTTTGGATTATGCATTGTTTTATGAAGCCGGTGTAGATTTGCAGGTTCATGGATACACCGATGCAGATTGGGCTGGTAGTACTCCAGATAGAAGATCTACTAGTGGCTTTCTTTTCTCACTTGGAGGTGCAGCTATTACATGGAGTAGTAAGAAGCAACCCACTGTTGCTTTGTCGAGTACAGAGGCTGAGTATAGAGGTGCTGCAATGGCAGCATGTGAGGCATCATGGCTGGAGATGTTACTTGCAGATTTAGGTGTGGAAGTGCAAAAGCCTATCATTATCTATTGTGATAATCTTAGCAGCATACACTTAGCACGGAACCTTGTTTTCCATGCTAGAACAAAGCATATCGAGGTACATTATCACTTCATCAGAGAGAAGGTATTAGCAGGTGATATTGATCTTGTTTATGTGAGAACAGATGAGCAGGTTGCTGATATTTTCACCAAAGCACTTGGAGCTGAGAAGTTGAAGAAGTTTCGGAAGATGCTTGGATTACAGGATATGGCGTTGAACTTGAGGGGGAGTGTTGAGATATCAAGCTCAACATGTGATGATCCAGGATGACATGTACCAGTTTTTTCGTTTCTCTGACATGTATAGTGGTCACGCCGGTATATGTCAGGGATACTTCATTGAGCTTTATTAGATTTATCTACCGAGAGTGATGGCACATTTGTTTCTTGCTAGCTCACTCATTCGCGGACATTAGGTTTTTCCTTATGTGCTGGTCTTTATATATTGCACTAGTTGTATTCTTGTTTTTAGGTCATTCTTGTACATTCCTTTTATGTAATAAAAGAAGAAGAAGATCATTCTTCCTTGCCTCAATCTGTGTGTGTGCTTCTCCTTGAGAGTGAGAGTGTGTGTGTGAGCTCTCTTCCTTATCTCCTTCCTCGTGACAAGATGCAACCTCGAAAGGGTGCTACAAGAAAGGGCTAGCTACCTTAGATTCCACTCTAGTTGTTTGATGGTGTCAATAATCTGATCCAATTTCCACATACCATCTAGTGCATAAAGATAGATTTTCTCCTCCAACATGGGGTTAATACCTTCAATAAACCACCTAAGAACCACACCTTTGGATGGAATTCTCAATCTAGAATATGCCTTAAAGTGCTTTGGAACAAAGAAGCATAGTCTACAATTGTTTGAGTAGGTTGCTCGAACATATACTGCAATGTGATAAATAATTTTCGATTTTGGCTTTGCAAAATCCCCATAGAAAAGTTGTATGCATAGTATCATAAGACATAAAATGATTAGGGGTAAACTCAGTTAGCCATCTAAATGCTTTGTGACCAAGTGTAGCTTAAAAGGGAACACTTCTAGCCTCTATGCATCATCTTGATCTCCTTCCAACATGCCATACTATGTATCAAATAGTCGAGCATGGACATCTAGGTCATTATCTACTTCCTCATTAAAGCGGTTAAATTGCATTCTGATAATTTTGTGGCTTTGAACCACCATAGGAGTCCGTTAACTTTGCCACTACTTGTCTATGGGCATTAAAGGGAAAAAATCCACTTCTTCCTTCACCTCTTGGTCACTTTTTGTAGTGTAGGCTTCCCTTTTGATGTTATTAGCTTCCCCTACAATTGCTCCACCCATACCAAATCTAAAAGGCTTGAGCTTCTCCTGAACCCTAGGGTTTCTTGTTCTTTAACCTTTTCAATCCTCCATTGGCTTGCCTACCTTCTGTGCTTTCCACCTTTAGCTTTGTAGCCTCAAATGTAGCTTGTGCCTAAAGGGTTCCTTAACGAATGGATATGATACTACTCTCTTTTTTACTAGTGAAGTTAATTGCTTCCGGATATGCACACCACCCAAAATCATGCTATCAAAACCTTCTCCAACTTCTAAAGCAAAAGGTTCCATTGTAGCTACCTTTTCTTGCTCCTCCTAAATCATCAAAACTTTGTACTAGAATGAGCTTGCATGGTCGATCTCCATCTTGTTGATCACCCAGACAATACGTATATAGTTTATTCCCAACAAGGAAAGCCCAACCCATCCTGGTCACCAAATGTTTGCGATACTTTGACCCTCTTATGCAAACAGGGTTTGGGGAATGGGAAATTCTTACTAGAAACGAATCAAAATCCTAGCTTTCTGCTCCCGTCATAATAATAATAACCCCATGAAAATATACAGTGCTATAGAGAGATATATGATAAATGTAATAAACAAACAATAGATAGAGATAGCATAGGAAATAGTTCGTTGTCATTATAAGTTCCAAAAATATTACAAAGTTGCCATTATCGTACAAATGAAACTTGTCTCTATGCAATCATCTTCTACAAGGAATTCAAAACTCCTCGAGTATGTGGACTATGTGATTCACTCTCCGATAGAAGAGGGTGGTTGAGTTAATGATTCATGGAAAGCTACATCCGTTACACTTCTGCTTTGGCTAATCAATCTACTCATTAGCATTCTGCTATTTTACAATATTGTTAACAAATGGAAAATCGTAGAAAAATACAAACATCAACATTAGTGATCTACTAACAATGGGAAAACTACATCACAACTAGACTTTATTTTTGTCTTGAATGGCAATCCAATGGTCAAGATTTTTATGCCCTTCCCAACCTCATAACTAGGGTAAAAAAGATCATCTATTACCATCAATGCTTACACATAGTACTCATCTAGCATGGAAGTTGAAATTCCACATATTGTTGGGCTCTCACAAAGGATTCTCCTCATAAAGGGGGGTCTTAATCCTTAGAGCACCATGGATCCTTTGTGATCACTTGCGGGTGGAGTATTTTATATCAAATAGTATATGTATATGTATATGTATATGTATATGTATATGTATATGTATATGTATACGTATACGTATACGTATACGTATACGTATACGTATACGTATACGTATACGTATACGTATACATATACATATATGTATATGTATATGTATACGTATATGTATATGTATATGTATATGTATACGTATACATATATGTATATGTATATGTATATGTATATGTATATGTATATGTATATGTATATGTATAAAGTATATGTATATGTATATGTATATGTATATGTATATGTATATGTATATGTATATGTATATGTATATGTATATGTATACGTATACGTATATGTATATGTATATGTATACGTATACGTGTACGTATATGTATATGTATATGTATATGTATACGTATACGTATACGTATATGTATATGTATATGTATACGTATACGTATACGTATATGTATACGTATATGTATATGTATATGTATACGTATATGTATATGTATATGTATACGTATATGTATACGTATATGTTTTCGACTGTTTGGAAACTTTTTGGCTGATGAGCTGGTAGTAGTTGTTCTTGTTTCGTTAGTACCTTTAATCGTTCCAGTACCCATGATGCTCTTGGGGTTGTTTACAAGTGCTATACAAGCCTTAATCTCTGCCACTTTAGCTGCAGCTTATATAGGTGAATCAATGGAAGGTCACCATTAAATAAATTTGAGAAAAAAAAATTACGTTTTCAAGTACAATTTGAGGGTTCACTATAGTGAAAAATGGCTCTTTCTATGGTATTATGATATCACAAGTATGAAACTCGCGGAGTGAAAATATGCAAACAATTTGAGATAAAAGATAAAAAAATTTGATTCTAAAAAAGCTCGAAGGTAAGATGGTCAGTAACTCTGTCGAACTTAAATGAATGCTTCAGAAAAAAAAAAAAAGGAGATCTATCATCTTATTTTTTCGCCACTCAATTAAGCGGGTAATACGTGCTAAATATCGATTATATTTCTATTGTCACAAATCAAATCAAGTTCTTAAATTTTACTACCATAGGTTTTGTTTGGGACAGACGTAGTTTAGTAGATAATATAAAATGGTCTAACATATTGATTTCACTCAAAAGAATTTTGACCGCTGTTTCTAACTCAAAAAAAAAAAGATGTTTTTTCATCTATTTCAATATTACTTCCAAGTGGAATTTGATCGGGCATGCCTGACCAGGCAGCAGTTACTGGACTCACTTATATTACTTATTTTGGCTTAGATCCCCTTAGAATTGATTTCCCCGTTTTCATTCAATCAAAAGATTTGTCGAATTGAATGAAATTACTACTCAATGAGACAAGTAAAATTCACTCACGTAAATAAAACAGGAGGAGATTAATACGAACCCATTGATTTCTGCCGCTTCTGTTATTGCTGTCGGGTTAGCTATAGGTCTTGCATCGATTGGGCCTAGTGTTGGTCAAGGCACCGCTGTGGGTCAGGCAGTTGAGGGTATAGCAAGATAGCCAGAAGCAGAAGCTAAAATACGAGGTACTTTATTGTTAAGTTTGGCCTTCATGGAAGCTTTGACAATTTATGGATTAGTTGTAGCTCTAGCCCTATTATTTGCAAATCCGTTCGTTTAACTTAGTTTTTTTTTTTAAGAAAAAAATTGTATATATGGATCAAGAATTCAGCTTGTTTGAAAAACAAGAGTTTTTTTCACTCATCGCTGAAAATTTAAACCTTTTTTTTTATTTTTAGGGCAAGGATTCTAAAAAGTAAATTTTTTTTCTATTTACCAAGTCTTTGCCCCTACCTTGCCAACTCTTAATTTCTTTCTTTTACCACATCAAATTTCATCAATAAGACAGGTCAAATACAAATTGTTGCTGAACTAAATGACTCAGAAGAGAATCCCGTCGTTTCCTTCGTTCGGTTTTTTTTAGAAGTTCTAAAATTTACGAATTGTTATTAGGCAGGATCAGATGTTGCTTTATTTTTGTAACATCTTCAAGGAGGATAATTAATATGAGAAGTATAAGTGAGATCTTCGCTCTCTTGAGTTATTGGGTTTCCGCTGCAGGTATTAGCTTAAATACTGATATCTTTGAGATAAACCTGATTAATTTAATCTTGGTATTAAGTATATTGTTTTATTATGGAAAGGGGGTGTGTGCGAATCGTAGATCTGAGTAGGATAACTGATTTTTTTCAGTTGTATCTAACAAATCAAATCAGAAGGTAGGTGCAAAAACCCGACGAATTACTTGCAAAAAGGAATGTTATGCAAGAACCAGAGCATTCCGTTTAATTAGTTCAATTTCAATTGATTCTCGTCAAACAATTGTTGGGTCTTCGTCAATATGGTTAAAGTTACATATCTTAAAGTCTTAGCAAATTTGGGGTTTTCTTTCCCCCGTTGCGTAACCCAAGTCGCAATTGATAATGCAGTGCTCGTTACATAACGGCCGTATAAAAAAAAATGCTTTTAACCTACCCATTTATGTCTTATTGATAGGTAGATATAAAGCTCTCAAATTGCTTACTAGATAACCTATTCAAGACGAATACTACTTAGAAAAAGCGATTTCCAAAATTTTGAATAATTTTTTTGGTAGAGCTACCAACAATTTTTTTCTATTTCATAGTTATTTTCCCAAAATTATTTGGGGTAGATCCAATTAGTTGAAACAAAAAAAAGGGAGGCAAGCCCGTTCGGGATGGCCTATTAGCTTTCCTAACTAAAATTCAATGTCTCATACGTGATAGATAGATGGGCCGGAAAGCCGGATGGATTGAAAGGTCCATATCCAGTTTGGGAAGAGATCATTAGTCTTTGAAAATTGAAGATTTATAATCTACTTTCATTGATGAGTCTTTTAGAAAATCATGAAAGAACAATTTCAAATACAATTCGGGATGCAGAGGAGCGCTATACAGAAGCAACTGAAAAACTTCAGAAGGCTCGTATTCGATTACAACAGGCGAAAATAAAAGCAGATGAGATTCGCATCAGTGGACTTGCTCAAATGGATAAAGAACGGCAAGATCTTGTTGATGCAGCTGACAATGATTTAAACGGATTAGAAGATAGTAAAAATAATGCAATTTGTTTTGAGAAGCAACGAGCAATTGAGCAAGTTCGACAACAAGTTTCTCGACTAGCGTCCCAAAGAGCTCTAGAAAGTTTAAATAGCTGTATGACTAATCAAGGTAAAATATTCCTGAAATATGAATCACTGATGTTTCTTTCATGGGGTTTTTCGTTTTTATTTCATTGCTTATAATAACTATAAAAACTTATTTTTTTTTAAGTATGAATTTATATAGTTTTTATCTTTTTGTCTTGGATAACATAAGTTATTTTATAAAGAATTCACTTACTTTGTTAAAATTGTTAGAAAAAATTCTACTAATTTAGAACTTCTTCTCGGCTACATAATAGAAGCTTCTCGAACTACCACTCAAAACACATTGAGCTAAAGAAAAAGATTTTGATGCTTTTTTCAAGGACTTCATTGTCCAAACTCTATTACGAATTTTTTTTTTCGATCTAGAAGTGCGTTTTTTTGAACAGCCATAGTTTAATTTATTTTATTCGCATTTTCTTTTTGACTAGTTATTATTATATTGATACGTGCTAATAGAATAGATATAATGAAGAAAAAAGTTTTTTTAATAAAGGAATAAAAAGACAAAAGTAAAAATTTTATTTTGTCATAACGACAAAATTTTCTTAGTACAGCTAGCTCACGCTCCAACCCAAGTAGCATGGGGCACGCGAAATCCCATGTGCATCAGTGAGGACCACCTCGCAAGGCTAAATACTCCTGAGTGACCGATAGCGAAGCAGTACCGTGAGGGAAAGGTGAAAAAAACCCTCGTCGGGGAGTGAAATAGAACATGAAACCGCGAGCTCCCAAGCAGTGGGAGGAAAATGAAATTTCTAACTGCGTGCATGTTGAAGAATGAGCAGGCGACTTATAGGCGGTGGCCCGATTAAGGGGGTTCTCCCTCGGAGCTGTAGCGAAAGTAAGTCTTGATGGGGAAATTATCACCGCTTATAAACCCGAACTTGGGTGATCTATCCATGATCAACTTGGGTGAAACTAAGTGGAGGTCCGAACTGACTGATGTTGAAAAATCAGCGGATGAGTTGTGGTTAGGGGTGAAATGCCACTCGAACCCAGAGCTAGCTGGTTCTCCCCGAAATGCATTGAGGCGCAGCAGTTGACTAGACCATCTAGGGGTAAAGCACTGTTCTGGTGCAGGCTGCGAGAGCGGTACCAAATCGAGGCAAACTCTGAATACTAGATGTAACCTTCAAAAAAAAAAAAGAATGAGGAAAAAGGGTCAACCAGTGAGACGGTGGGGGATAAGCTTCATCGTCGAGAGGAGAACAGCCCGGATCACCAGCTAAGGCCCCTAAATGGCCGCTCAGTGGTAAAGGAGGTAGGAGTGCAAAGACAGCCAGGAGGTTTGCTTGGAAGCAGCCACCCTTGAAAGAGTGCATAATAGCTCACTGATCAAGTGCTCTTGCGCCAAAGATGAACAAGACTAAGCGATCTGCTGAAGCTGTGGGGTGTCAAAGTACATTGGTAGGGGAGCGTTCAGTTAAAAGTAGAAGCACCAGTGCAAGCACGTGTGGACAAAGCGGAAGTGAGAATGTCGGCGTGAGTAATGCAAACATTGGTGAGAATCCAATGCCCCGAAAACCTAAGGGTTCCTCCGCAAGGTTCGTCCACGGAGGGTGATGACATATACCGGCGTGACCACTATACATGTCAGAGAAATGAAAAACTGGTATGTGTCATCCTGGATCATCACATGTTGAGCTTGATATCTCAACACTCCCCCTCAAGCTCAATGCCATATCCTGTAATCCAAGCATCTTCCGAACCTTCTTCAACTTCTCAGCTCCAAATGCTTTGGTGAAAATATCAGCAACCTGCTCATCTGTTCTCACATAAACAAGATCAATATCACCTGCTAATACCTTCTCTCTGATGAAGTGATAATGTACCTCGATATGCTTTGTTCTAGCATGGAAAACAGGGTTCCGTGCTAATTGTGTGCTGCTAAGATTATCACAATAGATAGTGATAGGCTTTTGCACTTCCACACCTAAATCTGCAAGTAACATCTCCAGCCATGATGCTTCACATGCTACCATTGCAGCACCTCTATACTCAGCCTCTGTACTCGACAAAGCAACAGTGGGTTGCTTCTTACTACTCCATGTAATAGCTACACCTCCAAGTGAGAAAAGAAAGCCACTAGTAGATCCTCTATCTGGAGTACTACCAGCCCAACTTGCATCGGTGTATCCATGAACCTGCAAATCTACACCAGCTTCATAAAACAATGCATAATCCAAAGTAGCACTCACATAACGTAGAGTGCGCCTCAGAGCATCCAAATGTGGCTTCCTGGGAACCTACATAAACTGACTTTCAAGTCCAACAGTGTAGCTTAAATCGGGCCTTGTAATTGTAAGATATATAAGACTTCCCACAATTTTCCTGTACATAGTAGCATTTTCCAATGCTTCACCTGATGTAGTATCCAATTTCAAATTCTGATCTAAAGGCATAGAAATTGGCTTACAATCAGCAATACCATACTTTTGCAGCATATTCAAGGCATATTGCCTTTGCGACATCCATATATCTGTTTCTGTATGTATAAACTCAATGCCCAAGAAATAGCGCAGCACACCAAGATCTTTCATGTCGAATTCTTGCATAAGAAGTTTCTTTACCTCTTTGATGCTTTCTTCATTATCACCACCTATAATCAAATCATCAACATAAATAGCCACAATAGTGATGACATCATCAGCCTTCCTTGCATATAGTGAGTGATCTGCATCACACATAGAAAACCCAATGCCGGTTAAGTAATCAGCAATCCTTGCATGCCATGCATGCAGAGCCTGCTTCAGCCCATACAAAGCCTTTTGCAACTTGCAAACATATTCTTGATGCTTTGAATCTTCATATCCTTATGGCTGGTCCATATATACTTCTTCCTGTAACTCACCTTTTGCTGTAGCTAATGCAACAAGTGTTCTGACAATAGACATTTTAGCTACAGGGCTGAATGTTTCCTCATAATCAATGCCATATGTCTGTGCATAACCTTTAGCTACCAATCGTGCTTTTATACCTGCTTATGCTACCATCAGCATTATGCTTTACCTTGTAAACCCATTTGCAGCCTATGGATTTCTTTCCTTGCGGCAATGGAACCAGCTTCCATGTATCAGTGATGAGTAGCACCTCCTTTAATGTCAATCCGGGAAGATGTGAGGATGGTATGATGACCTCGAGCAAGTGTAGGCACAAGTGCATGAGTGAGAAGCACACTAACATGCACACACGTACACACACATGCGCACACAAGGTAAGACAAAGAGTGAGAAGCAATGGAGTTCTTTAGATTACTTCCAAAAAGCTCATACAAGTTCAAATCAATTACAAGCTAACCTCAAAAATGAGCTCTCTAGCTCTATTTATAGTTTTTGACTAGGTTTTGGCCGTGTCCAGACCTAGTGTCCCGCCTAGTTAAAAATTAGGTTCTAGGGCCTATTTGAAGACTCAAACAAAGTCTAAAAATTATGAAAATTGGTAGGTAGCTACCTCGAATGCTCCTCAAGCTCAAGGACTCCTTGGCTTGCACAAAATGGAGCTACAAAAATATGAAATGGTATCTACAATGGCTTTTAGTGATGAAAATCACTATTATTGTAGGGATTTCTTCTAACGATTTGACATACATATCTTCGAGCTCCCTACTTGCTCCTTCTCCTTGTGTGTCCACCTCTTCGATATGCTTTAGTGTCCTGAAAAAATATTGGCCTACTTGCCAGATTGTCGTTGACTACCCTCTCTGCTTGTGCTTTCTCTTCTCTCTGACTCCCTTCGTAAGCTTCCTTGCCTTGTGAGTCCTTCAGTTCCAACACCCCCCCTCTCTCACGTCTGTCGTCCCTGACAGACCCTTGTTGGGTGGGTCATTGGATGTAGTATTCTACAACGTCTTGTGCTAAGTGATGTTCTGCAATTCTCAACCCTTTGGCCAAGTCCGTGAGTAGAGCATCCCAATCTACCGGCCCAGGAACCTCTGCATGTGGTATACGTAACTTTTCTGAATGGAGAGCTTGTTCCACTGCAAACAACTGCAATAAATGTGATGGTCTGGGAATGAATATCTCTTAATGATATTCCCAGAATCCCGTGACAAACATTTCTTCAAACGTCTGTTTGAAGCAGGCTGGTAGATACTTTATATGCGCATGCCATGCATATACAACATGAATAGATGGTGTTGTGCTCATGTCGTAGACAAGGTCCTGATTACCCTCATTAAATCCAAGAGCTTACAGATGAGGTTCCTTGACATTCTTGAAGGTCCTGAAGGTGACCAACATGAGTTCAAAAATTTTAAGGCACATTTGGGCCATGACATTTGGTACATTTTTGAACCGGACCCCCCAATGCCAAATCGTCGAAATCATATATCCTATGGTAGGTTGGCCCTTAGGTGGTGCTAAGTAGACATAATTGAGCCATTTCTCGCATCCTTTGGTTGTCAGCACAGTTTTTGTGTATTCCGGCACGATCTTCTTTGAAATACAGGGCAGTAGCATGGGTTGTATTTGATATACAAAGGCATGTTATTCCATGTCCTTACCATCTCAGGGTAGGTTTCCAGTAGACGAATCCTCCACGTAGTTTGGTGTATATTTTCCTGCTTGGCACTTGCTGGGATGTCATCGGGTGCAAACTGTGTAGCCGAGGTTGGTTCTTTTGAGGTGTGGTGCTTGATTTCAACATTGTAATCCGCCATTAGGATGCAGAAAGGAACATACAAGTCGTCGGATGTGCCGATCCACCGATGATGGGAGAGGTTTCTAAAGTAATCCGATTTTATGACTACCTCTTCCAAACGTGACATAGACGCTATCTAAACTGCCACTCTGTCATCATGGGTTGTGGCCACTTTCTCTAACCTCTACATCCATTCAGGAGCCTTGATCTCGATGGTGTCCATGCCCTCTTCTGTTTGCTTGCCCCCTAGTGCAGGCACGGGAACGTATGGGTCTTCTAAGGTTTCCTCTATTTCAATTGGCACTAAGTCTTCAGACTCGGGCTCTACAAGAGGAGAAGGTTGATGCTCGTATTGCATGACTTTACTTCGTAATTCTTCTAGTTCTGCTCTGAGTTTTTCGACTTCTTCAGATGTGTCAACTACGGTTGTGACTTTGCTTGGTGACTCATGCTGGGTTGCCAGCTGCTTTAATAGGTCATCTCTTTCTCTTTCTAATGCGGCATGGGCTTCCAGGAGGTCGGCATGGGTTTCCAACACAATTTGCATATTCGCTGAGGGTATGGCCTTGAATTTTTCTAGGTCAATTTCCTGTGGGGAACCCTCCATGGCTGCTTCCAAGTTTTCTTCATTTTGTTTCTGTAGTCGTTTATTCTCCTTGAGTGCAGTAGACATGTGTTTGCGTAAGAGGGCCAGGTTGCGTCGAAGCTTGCGATTCTCTGTTGCAGATCATCCATCTGTTGTTTTTCTTCTGCATCTGACTGGGGTGGATTGGCTACTAATTGCTCATGTTGTTCCTGTAAGGTGACATACTGTTGTTGTAGTAGCCGCTTTTCCCTTTCTAGATCAATGAATCGTACTTGAAGTTCTTCATGACTTCGGAAGAGTCTCGTATGTTGGTTATCCAGATGCTGGTAGTGTTGTTGTAGTTGCGACATACACTGATACATATTAGTAAATACATTATTAATAGGTGTGGATGCGGGAAGGGTGTTGAATGCAAAAGGGAAGGGGAAGGGGAAGGGGAATGGGAGTGTGGATGCGGTGCTGGAAAATGGTGAAGTGGGAGGTGGGGGAATGGGAGATGGTGGGTGTATGGGGGGAGGGAGAGGTGCGGAGGTGGGTGATATGTCCATAAAATCAACAGTGGATGCAGTAGTGGGAGTGATTGTGAATAGTGGAATTGTGGGTGTGGTGATAGTGGTGAAAGTGTACAGTGGTGTGTGCAATTGTGAATACGAACTGCCCGGAAGTGTGATCGGGGGAATGAGATTTTCCGTGGTTGTAGTTAGAATTACTGTTTCAGTGGCCGTGTAGACAAGAGAGGTGGAGATAGGGTGTGTGGGTTGTGTGGGTTGACTAACGGTCTGTGCTTCGGTATGGGTAGTGGACTCGGAGGCGGTGACAGTAGTGGTTACACTGGTAGTGGGAGGTGAATGTGGTGGAGTTGGAGGCAGGGGTGGCAAAGGGGGTGACAGAGGTGCACTTGATGTATGGGTTTCCTCAGTATCATGAACAGTGTGTGCTGTGCCCGTGGTTGTGGATGTGCCTTGTGGTTCTGATACTAATACATTCATCTGTTTTCTTGATCGAGGGGGACGTCTGCCATATCTTCGCTCCGTTCTTCGTGATTTTGCAAGGGCGGTATGCACCATCTCAAGTACTCCTAAGGCATCAGATATCATATCAAGTGTGGCACGGTATTGCTCATCTACTCCTTCCTCCTCAAGGATTTGGTTCATGAGAGCTTTTCCTGCTGCGATGGATAGTCTATGTTGCTCTTGAACCCTGTTGATGGTATCATAGAGCTTTTTCAATTCCTTTGTATAAGCCGGGGCACCCTCAAGTACTTGCAGAGCTTCCTGATCATATTCCTGCTCTTCTTCCTCGGATTGTCCACCATGTTCTTCCTCTTGTTCTTCTTCTTCTTCTCCCTCCACATTGATGACATCAGGTTGTCTGGGATGGGGTTGGTCTGTAGCAGTTTGTTGTCCACTAGCTTGCTCTGCCTCGACTTCCGCATTAACAGCTTCGATTATTTCTGGCAACCTCCTCATTAGTTAGGTCTTCTAACGTGAATCCGTGAGGAAACTCTAGGTCGGTTGGTACAGGTGGCAACACCAGATTTGGTCCATCAGTGCTGTGTCTTGGTAATCTGATAGTGAAGGGTTGTACCCACCTCGGAAGTCGTGGAGTTGTCTCAGGTGTCAGCGTCGCTCCGCGGGGTTGTGCACAGGGCATCTGAACTGCACCTCTCATTTTCTTAGATGGCGGTCCTGCGGTTGATAGTCTACGTATTCCTGTACCCTGGTCCAAATTAATGCCCTCTGAACTGGCACATCATAAGCCAAACATCTATACACAATCCGGGTGAGAGCACAGCATCCATACAGTACAGACTTTTGTTTTTTATACCACCTTTGATGAGCCAAGTGGATTTGGTCGATAATCCAGTGGGGCATATTGATTGTCAAATCAAAGGCATCAGCCAAGTATAGACTAAACCATATCTTCTTAGGTGGCATTGTGAACCTCTCTTGAGCGGGAAATGCAAAATGCTGCATGACCATTCGCAAGTGAATGGCAATTGTAGGTGTCATTGCCACCATGTCCTTTAATTTTGTCAGATTCCTGTTCTTCATATTGTCGGGGACCATAGTCTCTTTCTCCGTAGGAATGTGCATACCTTTCATGTCTAGAGCTTCCCTTACCAAATTGATAGTCAGCCTGAAGTGCTTCAGCTCATTGCCCCTTGTGAGAGATGGGAGGACAAAGGTGTTGTATCCCTTTTTGTCTTTGCTCGGAGTGAGGGTGCTAATCAAATATGAGCATCTTAGAAAGTCGGGCTTTGGCAATTGGAATTTGGAGTAATCGTAGAGTCCCGCCTTTTTCCATATCGGTTTCAGTCCTTCATTATTCTGCAGTTTCTCAAATTCTCTGGTGAAGAAGTGATACCTGCCCCAGCGCCCATTGAATTCTATCTCGGCCTCCCACATGTAGGTGCCTTCACCCAGAGGTCCTGCCACATCACTAAACCAATGTGAATTTTTGCTGACCGGCATTGTGTGCCCTTGTGGAGGATTCTGAATCGGTATGGCGTGTAATGCCCTCAATGCCACTGGACGTTCCGTCAATTCCTCCTCAATGGGAAGGCTTTCAATGTCCACGACTTGGGGGCTGGTGCCTGCCTGGGAGCTAGTTCCTGTCGTATCTGCCATGTTACTTCTTGCCTCCTGACTCTGTGAGAATATAGAAACAGGTGTTAACATTGTAAAGGACAAGATAGAACCGTTTTTGTCCCCATTACAACATTAACATGAGGTTCGGGAGAGATTAGTAGGTTATTAAGTGCTCGGTGCTTGTGTGTGTAGTTAGTAATTTGGTAGACCTAGGAGCTAAGTGGAATGATGTAGTGAGAGAGTGATGTAGTTAGTAGGTGGGCATGGATTTACAATTGGGGTCCTGGGGTGGATTACAAGTTTTAGGTTGCCAAATGCAATGGATGGGTTTTGATCTTGACTTTGTGGAGACTCTGGAGAGTTTGATAGGGGTATCTACTTGAAAATGAGGCTTTTTAGGGACCCATTTACAAGTGATTCTACTTGTGCTCATGGAAGAATATGTGTCCGCGTGTGATGTATAAGAATGGGCATCTGATGTTCGAGTGAGTGAAACATGTTGTACCGGGTGTGGCCTCGGCATAGCTATTTGAGCCCGCAAGCAAGGCTTAGGCACCTTGATTTGTCGTGATTGTGGGCTGACCTTCATCGACTTCTTGCATACCCAAATAGACTTCACTTTCGTAGGAGAATTTATGAAAAACTTCTTATTAGTGTTGTGTTGTTGATTACAAATAAGAGGTTTTGGCCGTGGGGTTGGCATGGTCGCAATAGGGTGTTCGCCTTTCCGCACCCACACTTGTTTCAACGGCTTTGACATTCTGCTTCGCACGTGTTTTTGGCCTCCAGTATAAGTAGCACTCTGCTCCTTCTGTATTTGACCTGTCGTTGGTTTCTGCGTCCCTCTGGCCTTTGGAAAAGAAGGGAGGGCCATCGTATCCTTGACTCCGTTGCTGAGACAATCCTCTTTCTGCATCATACAATTTTGGACAAGAAAAGCATTGTCAACTTCATGTGCACCCCTGGAAGGACCAGGAGTTCGTGCCCTACCTAGTTCCTTGAGTGCCTCATTTTCCAATTCAACTGTAATTCGACTATGATTTACCCATACCTGAAGAAGTCCACTTCTTAGGTTTAGGTTGACTGCATGATCATAGATCCAGTCCTGACCCAAGACAAGAGGCTCAGTGAGGTCCTCATCTTGACACACTAGTACTTTAACTGTCATTTCTTCGTCTTGAATATAGAGGGGAAGTTCGACCTCGCCCATGCAAGGGGTTTCCACACCTCCCAATCCTATGAGATATGCTTCTATAGAATTGACAATTAATTTCAACTTTTGACAGTAGGAAAATTTAATAGCACTAGTGGCTGCACCTGAGTCAATCAAGGCTCTTACAGTCTTTGCACCCTTTCCTTGTCCTATATCTAAGGTTATAAAAGGACGTCGATCAATTATCCTATGAGAGCTGATATCTGAAACTTCACACATAGCCACGTGATATCCTTGATCTGCATATGCATCTGTCCTAGGTTGCTCTCTACCCTATCTTCTCAACTCATTCTCCGGATGCGTTCCAATGCTTCTGCTTGAGCTTCTTCTCGAATTCGTTTTTCTTCTTCTTTGCGTTTCTTTGCAATGTTGAGTCGACTGAGCATCTCTTTTGTCAGAGGTTCCTGATACAACTTGACTCTGCATCCGCTTATGTAGTTGGGGAGAATATCGCCTTCTAATGTGGCTTGTTGCACTGCTCCACTTGTTGAGATTCTATTAATGATCATGGGTCCATAGCCTCTCTTCTCTAGTTTCCTCGCATGTTGTTTCAAAGTGTATACTAGTACTAGGTCGCCTGCCTTCAAACCTTTATCTTTAAGGTGGGCATCAAAGTATGCCTTCTGTCGTTTCTTAGCTGCATATATCCCTGCAGCCTCCCTCAGTCTTGTTTCTCCTAATCGTTCAAGGTCAAAAAGTCTAGAGGAGAGTTCATGACCCGTCCATTCATGCTCTTGTGCTACTTTCAATGTAGGTATTAAGAAGTCCAGTGGCAACACTGCATTTTGGCCAAATACTTTGAAAGGGGGTGGCTTGGAGTACCGTTTTGTAGGCGACTCGGTATGCCCAAACAGCATGGTGTAGCTGTTTGTCCCAATCAGAGTGTTTATTGTTCACTAATTTCGTCAGTACATTGCATAAGATCTTGTTGGTGCTCTCAGCCTGGCCATTAGCTTGAGGGTGATAGGGGGCAGACTTCTTATGTACTACCAAGAATTCTTGGAGCAGATTTTCAATAACTTCATTCAAGAAGTGAGTGTCTCTATCACTAACTAGCTCTATAGGTAGCCCGTATCTAGTGAACACATTCTCAAATAAGAACTTAGCTGTTGTTTATGCATCGTTCTTCGTTGTGGCTTTTACCTCTACCCACTTGGATAGATAATCCGTGGCCACAATGATATATTCAGCATGAGAACCCTTAGTTGGGGGATTAATAGGACCTACAAAGTCTATTCCCCACTTAGAGAATGCTCGTCCACCCATCATAGGTTTCAGTGGCATCTCATCTTTGCGTATAGGACATTGAGTTCTCTGGCAAACATCACACCGTTTCACATAGGTATGTGCATCCATGTGCAAAGTAGGCCACCACAAGCCTGCAAATAGGATCGCTTTAATCACTTGGTCTGGTCCAAAATGTCCTCCTGCTACACCTTGATGAGCCGTTTCCAAGATCTTGAGATATTCACTTTCGTGGACACATAGTCTGAGGTAACCATCTTTACCACGTTTGTATAGATTATCACCAATGAGTGAGTAATCCAGGGCTTCTTGTTGTAAACTCCTTTTCCTAGCCAGAGTCATGTCTGGAGGGAATGTTTTCGTCCTCAGGAAGGATACCAGTGGTTCACTCCAATCTGGCACTATGGACACTTGATAAAGAGTGGCATGTTCCACAGGTGGTTTAGTGCAGCAGATTGGGCATTCCTTGCACAACTTTTGGACATCAGCTTCCATAGTCGGCCAGTGCACTCCGAGTCTCCTTAGTGTCTATAGGGTTCGTTGCTTTGAGTAATGTTGCTCTAATGCACCTACATGTGCTAATTGCAACCATTTAGCGTACTCATCCTCTTCCACACAACAAGCCAAGATTCCTTGATCTGTGTGCTTGTACATACTTCCTGCCATGATGTGATACTTTTGGGCTTTTACTACCTCTCTATCCTGTGTGTTTATTACTGGGTGGTTAGGCCCGTATGTCAATACTAGCACTAATGGCTTAGCCCACTGCGGCACTACTTCCAAACTAAACAAGTAAGCATCAAGAAGGTCATCTGACACTCCTTGTGGGGCTTCTCCAGATGTGAGTCTAGAGAGATGATCTGCTCTCAAGTGAGTCTTCCCTTTCCTTACCACAACCTCAAAATCATATTCCATTAGCAAGAGAAACCATCTTACTAATCTCCTTGTATTGCATGGCTTGTTTACCAAATATAGCAGTGCCTGATGGTCAGTAAAAAATTTAAACTTATTTGCAAGCAAATAATGTCTAAACTTTTTAACTGCATATACCATGCCTAATCCTTCTCTCTCCGTAGTGGTATAATTTCGTTCAGCTGCATTCAATTGTCTACTAGCATAGGCAATTGGAAGATCCATATTACCTTCACCGGTAGGTTGCGCGAGTACACACCCAATAGCATAATTGGATGCATCTACATGAACATGGAAAGGCTTATTCCAATCTGGTGTGGTCAAGATTGGTGCTGAACATAATCGCCGTTTAAGCTCATTGAAAGAATTCTCACATTCATCAGTCCACTCAAAGTTAGTCAAAAGTCCATACAGAGGCTTTGCTATGATGGCATACATGTGTATAAACCGTCATTAATAACCGCAATGCCCCATGAAAGCTTGTACTTCCTTGACATTCTTTGGCCTAGGTAGCTCTGCTATGGCTCTCACTTTCTCTTCATCAGTGGATATGCCATTCTTTGACACTATGTGTCCTAGAATCTTGCCTTGCCTGACCATAAAAACGCACTTTTCTGGGTTCAGGCAGACTTGATATTCTCTACATTTGTCAAAGATTTGTCTGAGTTCAGGAATATGGGTTTGTCTAATGTTGGAATGAGCACAAAGATCATCAACATAGACTTCTAAGTTCTTCCTCAAGAACTCTTTAAATACATGGCACATCAGCCTCTGAAAGGTAGCTGGTGCATTGGTAAGCCCAAATGGCATTACTCTAAAGGCAAAAATTGTTGGAACATCAAGCTTACACTATGCTTGAGGTGGATTTGATCTACATCAAAGGCTATCGCGTCGAAAGAATATCCGTTGGAGAGTTCTTTTTCATATACTCATTTATTGTATTTTTTTGAGAATATTTTGATGGCTCATTTACCGTTGTAAAAGCCTTGAGCTTGACACATGTAAAGGTAGAAATATAGAGCCAAAATCCCACGAAATTTTGGTGGTTGAAGTTGCATTCAATCAAGCAAATCAAGTCACGTAAAAGTAGATCAATCAAGATCTTCACTTTTCCTAGATTGTAGGGAAGTGAATTGATTCCCTCCAACAACCATTCCCACCTTCATTTGAATTCAAATTCAAGATTTAAAAGTCGTGGAACACTCCTATATAAGGAGTTGAAATCACTTGTATTATACATGGAAGCAATATACATACACTTGTGACCATCATTGTCTTGCTCCTTCAATTTTCTGCATCATCTTCTTCGCCAACAGTAATCTTGCAGAGGCTGCTGCTCTCTTCTCAGAGCTCCAAATTGAGTGCAAGAGGACTCATTGGAAATCTATTAGTGTCTAGTTTATGCCTGTAAATTTTCAAGGCATTTGGTTCAGCAGATTTGGAGAAATCTCAGTTTTTCTGCCTCGGGGTTAATCTCTGTGTATTCCTGAAAAATAGGAAGTACCACCGGTGAATGTCGCATTCATTCCTATAGCATATTTTGCTTATTCCTTATACTTTTGTGCATTCCATACACTCAACCCTATGTGTATCACTCCCATAAAAGGATTTTTTCTAATTGTAATCACGCTGGTCGCTATGGGCATTTGAAGTTCATTGTCTCTTCCATAGATAGTAAGTTTTTTGAGCTAGTCGACCCGCGAACCTATCTGTTTTGTATCGACTCATTCTCCTTGATGCTCCAAGGTACATAGTGTGTTTCTTTGCACTTATCACATGCCTATAAGGTCTATTTGAGTCTCCATAAGCTCAAGGGCTGGTCTTGTGCCGGTTGGCTTGACCAAACTTCGTCGCTTCGAAACGCACTTTTCTACCTTCGACAAGCTTCTCCAAGTTCTTTCAAAAATGCCCCATTCAGTGGCAAAAGCCGTCTTATGCTGATCTTCTGGAGCTATGGCTACTTGATTGTAGCCCGAAAATCCATCAAGGAAGCTGTACACTTCCTTGCCTGCTACTCTTTCTAAGAGATGCTCTGTGATAGGAAGCGGATAGTTATCTCGAATTTGGCTGCATTGACCTTCTTTAAGTTAATGCATACACACAGCTTTCCATTTTTCTTGGGCACCACTATGATGGGGGATACCCACTCAGTGTGCTCAATTTCATAGATGAATCCAGCTTCAACCAGTCTATCTATCTCCTCTTTGATCTTAGCAGCATAATTATCATTATATGTGTATGGCTTTTGCTTAGAAGGTTTGGCATCTGAGGTCATGGGGATAGTGTGTGAGCATATGTCAGGGTCCACGCCTTTCAAATCCTTGTAACTGCAAGCGAAATCATCTCTGTATTCTCTTAGCAAGGTTATCAATTCATGCTCTTCGTCGTCCGTCAGGTCATGGCCTATGTATGTGCATCTCTCTTCTCCTTCTTCCACGGCTACCACTATTTTCTTGGTGGTTTCTTTGTTATCATAGGCCTCCCCCGATTGCACCTCTCGTTTAGGCATTCTGATCATGACTCTCCTGTCATCTAACGCATACTTCTTAAAATTTTTCGGGACCTCAAACAAAGATTCTTCCTCTTCTGGTGTGACTTCTCTCTTCTTTCTTTTCTTTCCTTCTTCCTTCGGGGTCACATGTGTGGCTAGCCTTACATCATTTGTAAGCTCTCCATGCCTTTGGGGTTGAAATTCTACTTCATAGAAGTATTCTTCATCTGACGCAAAAGGTGGGTCCATAATGATTGACTCTAGATCGGAGTCGCTTGCATCCTCAAATGCATCAGGGCTAGGTTCACACTCTTCTAACACTGCCTCTCCCATGATCAGCTCTATGGAGAAGACTGAAATGGCATAGCCATCTTCATCACAGTGAGGTGTCCATTGTTCTTCATTGATGGCTACATCCATTGTTGCTAGGATTTCTGCCCAGCCGTGGGGTTCAAATTCTTCGTCAGGAAAGACTACAGGTGCATAGGCTGGGTCTTGAATTGATCTATGTGTTTCTTTTGCACCTATCTCTCTGGCTTCTTCTCTCTTCTCTTCTTCTACTGCTACTTTGCACATCCATAAGTGGGTGTCTTCATGCATCCATGAGGATCCTGATCTTATGGAATGCACCGATTCCGTATCATCTTTGGCTTTATGGATGGGATTCCATTGGATAGGAGTGACATCTCTATGAGAGTAATCTTTGAGATTCACCTTGGTCGTAACACCTAAGTGTTGCAGGTACAAGGAATTGGTTCCCCAGTCCTGTACCACTTGCAATTGTCGCATAAAGGGTCGTCCCAAGATCATTTCATAGGCATGATTTTTGCTAAAATCACATATAGCAAATGTATGCTCGACCACGTGCTGAGAGTTATTCCTTCTAACAGCCCTAAGGGTCGCTCTATGTGACCATCGGCCATTTGCAATTTCATCCTCGTGGGTCTGAGTGCTGGCTTGCGCCAACGCTTCCATAGGGAAGTGGTAGCAATTGCAACTCCTGCGCCTGAGTCTAAAATGGCCTTAGTGGTGTATCCTTGATGGGTGATAGGAAGATATGTGTTTCCCTCTTCGCCCTCACTCATGTCTCCTATCTTGTCCAATGGTATTTCTGGCACTGTTCTATGGGATCCTACCTGGGAACGAGGTTTTGCTATTTCTGGTACTTGTTTGGCTACGTGTTTCCATAGCTCTGGCCTTACTTTGAGTAGCTCTTCTAAGGTGAGGTTGCACTGTACTTTAGTGTTTTTCACTACCTCTGTGTTCCTAGGTAAGACTGAGTCCTCATTTCATACCATGACTGTGGGTGCTCTCATACAAGTAGACTTAGCTTCCCATGGGCCTGTGAAGTGGGGTAATTCTTGCAGAGAGTTAGACTCAAAGTCTAATCTTTCCTGAGATTGGGTGCCCTCATGCTCCTCATAAATGGATGGGATGTCTTGTGGGAATTGGTTGTGTGCATCATCCACAAGTTCAATGGGAGGAGGGACTTCACTCTCTTTAGCCCATTTGTCTTCTTGAATCTCTCGTAGGAATTCTGGTGTGAACCGATTCATAGAAGATGATGTGTCTGGCTCCATAGAGTTAGGCACATAGGCTTCCTGGGCAGGAAGACCTGCTCTTTCACTTGCCTTGTCCTTGTGTTGAGAGGCGGGTTCCTTTTCCGATTGTGCAATTAGCCTCTCTATTCTTTCTAACAGTCCTTCAAAGTGCAGCTGCGTCTTGGCTGAGCTAGATATGTTAAAAAGGTGGCTGGCTTCAAACATGGTTTGAGCCAACTCCACCATCTTAGCACAAATTTTAGTTCGTTCAAGCTCTAATTCTGCTCTAGGGTAGCACTTTCCATGATCAGTTACGTTTGGCCCATCTTGGATTCTGGCCTGATATGCTTTAAGCATCATGTTTAGGTCCTCGAGAGTGGGATCTGCTAGGACTGATCCTACTCTAGGGGGTGGTGGGATCAGGTGAGGCGGGTTGGAAGGTGGCGGGTCGGATGGAGGTGGGAATGGTGGAGGTGGGGTAGTGTGAGAGGGAGTTTGAGATGTGAGTTCGGTTATCCTGGCTCTCGTTTCTTTTAGACTTTCCTCAAGTTCACTCATTTTCTTTGCCCATTGCCTTTTCATTCTTTCACGACTATCTCTCCAAGCTCTAGTCCTCTTCTTTGTCATGCTCTCCGTTTCACTAACATCTAGGCTCTTTTCTTGGCCTACGCTTTGGTTCTACTGCAAGGATTGGGCTCTAGTGATCACTTACACTGGTGTAGTGGACGTCACACTTCCTGTGGAGTCTATAACTAACCCAACGACATTGATAGGAGTGATTTTCGGCATATTATTAGGATTTTTTGGGCAGTCTCGTAAGAGATGCTCCTTTCCACACTCCTGGCAATAGCCCTGGATCGTCACTGACTGGGGTTGTGTAGGTGGAGGCAAGGGACAATCACGAATGAGAGGATCTCCCTGACATCTGTAGCATGGTCCTCTAGGAAATGGAGGTCTTACTTGCCTAGGTTGAGGTCTAGGGTTGGGGTTCGCGTACATGACATTCGCATACTCTGTCTCCCAAATAGGTTCACTCGGTTCCTCAGTGTAGTAAGACTCACCATGTTCAAGAAACTGCATGTAGTAAGCATGGGGACTATCAACATGCGTAGAATCAAAGCTATGGTCACTGGGATCACTTTCTGAAATTAATGGTGTTATTGGGACTATAGCTCTATTCAGGTTTTCTTCTGCAGTAGCATACTTTACTGGAATCACATTAGTAGGAGCAGGTGGTTGTTGTGCTAGCACTGGCTGGGATCTCAGTTGGGCCTGATATTGCGGTTGGTAATTTTGCTGAGGCCTAGTATACTGTTGGGGTGGGTATTGACTCTGGTATCTGCCTTGTTGGTATGGTTGAGGGTAGGTTTGCCTAACCGCTTGCTTATTGTATGGGAAGTCTTGTGCTGAGTGATTTGTGTATCTTCGTTCTATGGTGCAGTACTGGCTACTAGGATTTACTTGGGGTTGAGCCATAATGGGACATACATTCGCCATATGGTCACCTCCACAAGTATAGCATCTTTTCACTAGGGCAAATCTTGGGATCTGTTTGCTATTGACACCTAATTTCTGAGCTACTTTTTCTGCTAAATCCTCAATTGATGTGGATTGCGAGGAAGAGAGGCTAGAGGCACTATATGAGTCTTTGTAGATTTTGGAAAGCTCTAGTTCCTCCCCTAGGTTATCCTCGATGTTAATGCACATGCGTACACACTCTTCTATGGTCCTAGGGTCCTTCAAGTACACATATGATCTCAATTTGGTACTTAGCAATCCATCCAAGAACAAAGCCACTTGCTTAGCTGGTGTGGGTAACTCAAGGATAGGGCATCTCTCTAGGTATTGCCTAAATCTTCTTCCAGCAAGTCTCACGGTTTCTTGAGGGGTTTTCTTGAAGCTGTGAATCAGCGAGGAAGTGTTATGTCTTATGCCACTTTTAGAGAATTCGATAATGAATGCCTCTAGAAGTTGGTCTATGCTCCTGAACTGCCTCTCATTTAGTGGCTGAAACCATGTCAGGGCGGTGTTCCTAAGGGTTAGACCAAAGGCAGTGTAGTGCGTAAACAGATCTTCCACTTGTTCAGCTCTCAAGACTTGCCTAAACTCAGCCACATGATCGTATGGATCTCCAGTGCCATCAAAGTAGTTCTTCATGGATTTGACTAGCTGTGTCGGTCTCAAAGTCCTTGTGTGCTCTCTAGGTCGTGGTAGAGGGAACTCATCTGTATTTCTTTGATTCCTGGGAGCTCTAAGTACCTCAGGTTCTACTCTATTTGTTTCCGTTCTCGTTCTTTCTCTGCCCCCTGGGTTGGCAAAGCTTACTTCTGGCCTATCTCTACTTTTGTCTCTTTGAGCTCCATGGGCTTGGGATGCTCCAGCTCTAGGGTGACCATAGGACACGTTCGATCTTGGTTCGGGGAAAACGAATTCACCCTTCCAAGCATAAGCATGTCTGTCATGTTCTGTAACCACAAAGATCCTCTCTTAAGCGTGATCTAAGTGGGTCACCCTGCCTCGGCTATCAAGATCCTTGAACTCATAGATCAGGATTGACCCTACATCATTTGGCCAATCAGATTTATACCTCCAAAAGGCTTCATCGGTTTCTTGATTTAGGAGCAGATCTATGCTCTTATTATCCTGGGAAATCCACTCTGGTGTGATAATCCTAGTGAGAACCGATTTGCCTCGAGGGGTTCTAGGTTCTATACCCATGTTTCCTTGCTCTAGGTCACCTATGTCGGTTTCTCGGATCACATTTCTGAATTCATCTGTCCTATCTGGGTGACTAGTGACTACGTATATGGTTCCTTCTTTGTCTAGGTATGCTCCATTTTCAAACTTTACAGCTGGGTGTTCTAGTCCAATGGATTGGTCAGGGTTTTTAATCTGGACCACGGATCTTCCTAGGCCGTCCTCATAGATGCTAGCACCTAATCGGTTGGTCCTAAGGTATTCCAGCTGCGTCTTGTAGGGGCCTTCCACCCTATACAAATATGGCACACCTGAACTTCCTGTAGGTCTGTCCATACCTTGAGACATCTCTGATTCACTAGTCTCAAAGCTAGGGTAATGCGAGTGGTGGCTCAACTGCTGGGCCCAAGACCTAGCAGTATGATTAACGCTGGCCTCCGAGGACCTAAGACTTTGTCTATCTCTTACTAGATGTCATCCTGATCTCAGGTTCATATGCCTATTTAAGTAGCCCAATTTTTGCCCAAAGTACAACCTCGTTGCCGATCAATTGGTGTCAGTCACTTGATTCTTTTTTAGTGTGTTATCGTGTTTATGATCTTGTCTGATATCGCGTCGTCAGGAATATTTCATTTGATTTTCCGCACTTGAGTTGATCGTCCCACGTTAAGTTATTTTCCTTTAAAGTTCTCGGTCACACACAGGTTATCTCTTGAACTTGATTTCTTAGATAGTCTTTGACTTGTCACGTGCCTATCGTTGTCCTGACTTACTCCTAGCACTACTCGAACTTAGCCTAAGCTAGGAATTGACAAAGGTAGTTGAGAATATTCCGACCTTACTTGTTGATCCCTTGCTTTATGATGCTCAAGAACCCGGGTCTCAATCTTGCAAAGAAACCCTTGCTTTGGATGCTCTCAATTGCTCTCAATGGACCTCTGAAAGTCCCAAAATTAGCTCAAGACTTAAATTCCAATGACAGACAGGTCACTTTCATGCATGTAATTCACATGCCAAATCCCCTTTGCCTTTATGGAAAACAATCCCAAGGATCCTTCAACTTTCCTACCCCGGGGGATGGTCAACTTCAAAATACCCTACCTAATAATCCTGATATTAATTTTACCATAACCAATGGAAGTTTTGGTTGTACTCCCCACGAGCTTTCCAACAAAACAAGAATCATAGCAAACGGATTTCGTATGAGAGAGTTATGACAGTTCAGGGTTCTCGTGCTAAAACAGGGTTCAAACAGGCTGACATATCCCAGGATTTTTCTCAAAACACACTTTTAGGAACCTCACAAATCACGAATAGCTTGCTAATTATGCCCAAAATTACCCCAAAGACTTAGAAATATTAACCCTAAAATTTTGGCCGAAAAGCTTGTCAATCGCAATTGACAAAGGTGTCCGTCGGGGCCTGTCGATCGCGATCGACACGTCAATCGCGATCGACAGTGTCAATCGTGATCGACAGAGTCAATCGTGGGTCCTGTCAATCGTGATCGCTGGTGTCAATCACGATCGACACGTGTTCCGAGATTTCCACCGTAAATTCAGTCGATCGGGGCTGTGTCCGTCGTGATGGACACGTGGCAACACGTAAAATTCAGTCAATCGCCAAAATTCAGTCGGTCGCGATCGACGGTGTCAATCGCGACTGACAGAGGTGTCGGTCGTGGCTGTCGATTGCGATCGATGGTGTCAATCGCGATTGACAGGATCAGTCGGTCGTCTCTGTCGGTCGCGATTGACAGAAGTTGTCGGTCGTGGGTGTCAATCGCGATCGACTGTATCAATCACGATTGACAGAGGAACTCGGAATTTTTTAACTGTTTTTAGTGATTTAGCATGTACACATCATGTAGATTATGGTGGTGCACTTTGTTTTACCAAATGGGCAGTTTTTCTGTCGATCGCGATCGACAGACTTCGGCGACACAGAGACAGTTCCGTTATGTTTCGTACCTGCGTGGAGTGCTGGAGATGATGATGCAGCAAGTACCTGCAAGAAAGCTCATGAAACATGCAAAAACAAGGCACACAATATCACTCTCTCACTCTCTCTCACAAGTGGAATGAGGGAAATGAGGTGGAGAAGGTGATATGATCAAAAACTGAAAATTTTCGTGATGATGGAGATGGAGATCAGATATGGTGAGGATGATGATGGTGATGATGGTGGTGAGGTAAGAAAGAGAAAAATAAGAAGAGTGAAGAAATTACCTACAACGCCAACGTCCCTAATCTACGTCTTACCATCACACGCTCGTCCTCAAAGCTCGATCCCCGGCAACGGCGCCAAAATTTGGTGTAGCTCAGTGATGAGTGGCACCTCCTTTAATGTAAATCCGGAAAGATGTGAGGATGGTATGATGACCTCGAGCAAGTGTAGGCACAAGTGCGTGAGTGAGAAGCACACTAACATGCACACACGTACACACACACGTGCACACAAGGTAAGACAAAGAGTGAGAAGCAATGGAGTTCTTTAGATTACTTCCAAAAAGCTCATACAAGTTCAAATCAATTACAAGCTAACCTCAAAAATGAGCTCTCTAGCTCTATTTATAGTTTTTGACTAGGTTTTGGCCGTGTCCAGACCTAGTGTCCGGCCTAGTTAAAAATTAGGTTCTAGGGCCTATTCTAAGACTCAAACGAAGTCTAAAAATTATGAAAATTGGTAGGTAGCTACCTCGAATGCTCCTCAAGCTCAAGGACTCCTTGGCTTGCACAAAATGGAGCTACAAAAATATGAAATGGTATCTACAATGGCTTTTAATGATGAAAATCACTATTGTTGTAGGGATTTCTTCTAACGATTTGACATACATATCTTCCACCTCCCTACTTGCTCCTTCTCCTTGTGTGTCCACCTCTTTGATATGCTTTAGTGTCCTGAAAAAATATTGGCCTACTTTCCAGATCGTCGTTGACTACCCTGTCTGCTTGTGCTTTCTCTTCTCTCTGACTCCCTTCGTAAGCTTCCTTGCCTTGTGAGTCCTTCAGTTCCAACACTCATCAAGACTCTTTTCTGAACCGCTTGAATCTCCATCAGGGTCTTCAAAACCTACACCTGTTTTACTACCAGTAGAAAGCTTTTCTTTACCTTTCTTGGATGTATTTGACAAATTTGCTGGACTGAAATTTCCACGCAATCTTCCACTCCATGGATTTCAGTTGGAACTATTGCTTGGTAATGCATCGGGTCCACTCAAAGCTTGAGATTCTACACTAGATTTTTCAGCATTTTCTTTGTCATTTGGTTCAAGATTCAGTCCTTCTTTGGCATCTGCATAGAAGCTTGACATTTCATCAAATACCACATCTCTGCTCACCTTCACCTGTCGTGTGAGTGGGTTATAACATTTGTACCCCTTTTGCTCAAGGGAATATCCAATGAAGACACATTTTTCTGCTTTCGGATCAAGCTTCGTCCTCAACTCATCTGGAACATGTACATATGCACTACAGCCAAAAACTTTCATATGTGATAAGTTTGGCTTTTTACCTGTAAACTTCTCTTCAGGTGTAACTTGATGTACAGCAGCAGTCGGAGTTTTGTTCATGATGTATACAGCAGTATGCACAGCTTCTGCCCAAAACAATGAGGCATATTCTTCTCAGCCATCTAGGCTCTTGCTATTTCTGCAATATGTCTATTTTTGCATTCAGCAACACCATTCTGTTGTGGTGTGTACCTGCATGAAAACTGACGCCGAATTCCATGATTTTTTAGAAAACTGTTGAACTCATTTGACATGTATTCACCTCCTCCATCAGATCTTAATGTTTGAATGTACTTCCCTGTCTGCTTTTCCACCATAACTTTAAAATTCTGGAAGTGAGTAAACACCTCGCTCTTCTCTTTCATGAAATATACCCATACTTTGCGTGTATGGTCATCAATGAAAGTAACATAAAACCTGCAACCGCCCATAGATGTGGTCTTTGCTGGACCCCAAACATCTGTATCTACTACTTCTAGTACATTCTCACTAACATGCTTGTCATGTGGAAATGATGCTCTTGATTGTTTACCAAATTGACATGCTGCACATACCTTTTGCATTTCTGCAACTTTGAAATTTGGTAGTCCATGGACAATCTCCTTTGACTGCATCAATTTCAACCTTTGCAAGTTTGCATGTCCAATCCGTTTGTGCCATATCTCTATATCTGCAATAACTCTTGCACCTTTCGCAAACATGGCTGCATTCATTTCAAGAATCTTCACATTTAAGGTGAACATCCTACCCACTTTGTTTCCTTTGGCAACCAATCATCCATCCTGCTTGTACTCTTCTACATATAATCCATCAGCATTGAACCTGACTTGTAATCCCTGGTCAACCATTTGTCCAACAGAAACCAGATTCTTTGTTATATTTGGAACATGCAGCACATCAGCGAGATGTTTTACCTTTCCGTCCTCCATAGACAATGCTATGTTTCCTGTATGCTCAATAGGATGCGATGTGTCATCACATGTTTCAACATATCCAAGAACTGGCATTTTCTGCAAACTACTAAACCATTCTGCATGACTGGTCATGTGATTTGAAGCACCTGAATCAACATACCAGACATTATCATTGGATTTTGAAACACGAGCAGACATCGTATTCATCATGTGATGTTGAACCATAAACAGCTTCTCAGAATCATCTGCACTTGTGGATGCATAGTTGTTTTGCTGTCTTCTGTTATTTTGATTCTTTAATCTGCAATCACGTTCAAAGTGTCTAGGTTTACCACAATTCCAGCATCCTTTACTATCATTACCTAAATCATTTCTTTGGAAATTTTTGTGACCTCTTTGGCTCCCCCTGCCTCGAAACTGTCCTCTTCCTCCTGCATGATTATGTTGTTGACCTTGGTCTTGGTTACTGTTTCCTCTTCCACTTCCAAAACCTCTACCTCTGCCTCTTCCTCTGCCAGAGTAGAATACCTGCTCAGAACTGGGCTTTCCTTGGGAGTTTGAATCCTCACCAAGATTCTTTTCTTCAATGATCAGCATAGAGACCAAATCAGCAAAATTTGGAATATTTTCCCTGGTCTGTATAGAAGTTCCGAACTGCTTATATGCAGCTCCTAAACCACGAAGGCACACTTCGACCTTATCATCATCATCTACATTCACGCCAATAGATGCAAGTGACTCACATATGCTTTTGATTTTTAGAGTGTAGTCACTTACCGACATGCTCTTTTTCTCCAATGTATGCAGCTCGTTCTTGAGTTGCAATTTCCGTGCCTTTGTATTGGTCTCGTACCAAGTGACCAAACTGTTCCAAGCCTCTTTTGGAGACTTGGCATCCTGTATGTGTCCAATCATGCTATCCTGTATGCTAACAGATAGCCAATACATTACCTTTCGTGCTCCTTGATTCCATTCCTCATATGCTCTTAACTGTTCTGCAGTCGGATTCCTTTCTGGTAACTGCGGAGCATTTTCATTCTCTCCTTCGATGTACTTCCAATAGCCTTTTCCCATCAAGAAATTCATCATTCTGAATCTCCAAGCATGGAAGTTGTTCTTGTCCAGCTTATCGCTCATAAGCTGACTCATTCCATCTGCGTTTGCCATTTTTGCAACAATTCACAACACCGCAACACACTACAAGCAGCACTTCTGCTTGAACACTGTCGCACTATGACGTGACAGTTCGATCTCAGAAAAACACAGTTTTCGTGTATCAACAGTACACGGAATCGCTTGAAATTCTGAATCTGGAATATATGAGTGCCGCCGAACACAACGCAAGTTACAGTTTCTGAAATTGACCTCGTTTTTCTGTGGGCCCCACCTTGCGGGCTCGACACGGAGGTCGAGATGGCCCCAAAATTATTTTGAGGTCTTCTACCTTCACGGCGATTTCAGTAGCAAACGGAGGTCGTTTGGGAAATTGCATTTTCTCCACGCCTTGCCGCGTAGTCTTCACCGTCGCCTTCTCCACGAGCTCTCTACAGCCACGCTGGCTCTGATACCATGTCACGAGGAAGGACATAAGGAAGAGAGCTCACACACACACTCTCACTCTCAAGGAGAAGCACACACACAGATTGAGACAAGGAAGAATGATCTTCTTCTTCTTCTTCTATTACATAAAAGGAATGTACAAGAATGACCTAAAAACAAGAATACAACCAATGCAATATATAAAGACCAGTACATAAGGAAAAACCTAATGTCCGCGAATGAGTAAGCTAGCAAGAAACAAATGTGCCATCACTCTCGGTAGATAAATCTAATAAAGCTCAATGAAGTATCCCTGACATATACTGGCGTGACCACTATACATGTCAGAGAAACGAAAAACTAGTACGTGTCATCCTGGATCATCACATGTTGAGCTTGATATCTCAACAAGAAAGACCCTATGAAGCTTCACTGTTCCCTGCGATTGGCTTCGGGCTCTTCTTGCGCAGCTTAGGTGGAAGGCAAAGAGGGTTCCTTTCTGGAGGGGCGTGAGCCATCAGTGAGATACCACTCTAGAGGAGCTAGAATTCTAACCTTGTGTCAGGAATTACGCGCCAAGAGACAATCCCAGGTAGACAGTTTCTATGGGGCGTAGGCCTCCCAAAGAGTAAGGGAGGCGCGCAAAGGTTTCCACTACTTGATAACCCAAGTTTCTTGTCAGATATTTTAGTAAATTGTAAATGGCATGTTTTCCTGTAAAAATCCTTTCTCGGATTCGCTGTTATTACTAATGTCAATACCAATTTCTCCATCAACAATAAGGTTCGATGTTTTAATGAAGTCAATAAGTTGATTTATTAATTGATTTCTAATTTGTAAATAGGCATATAGAATGGGAAAGTCTTTTCTATCTTTTTCAAAATCTAATCCGGATATAAAGTTACGAAACAACATTGCTTTTTTACAAGACATAAATGAAGACAAGTTGGAAAAGGCTTCTTGCTCAAATGAAAATGTCGATCCATCTCCTCGTTGATCTACTGAATCTATAAATTCAAGTAGTAATTTTTCACAGGGGTGTAATCCTACGAAATTAAATAAATTTTTTCTCAACCATATTGCTTGTACTCCAAGATCTTGTTTGTTACGAATTTCCCGAAGAGACAACAAATCCAAATTGTTTTGGTAGCAGTCACCTCCGTTCTTGGAAACTACTAATCGGTTATAGGATTTGAAAAACCTAAAGAAATCTTGCAGATACCTATCCCCACGAACTAGTCAAATCTTTTTAGTTTCATCTTTGAAACTATCCCTGCCAAATACCCACGTTCTGGACATGTTCCATATATTCGACGTAATCAAGGAAGTCGTGATATCATGACAAATTTTGTTTTTGTTCTTTTTTGTAGAAACTGAAATATTTTTTTCTTTGTTTGAATCTAAGTGGTAGGAAGCCTGTACTTTTATGTTCTTATTTTTTTTGAGAGATAAAGATCTTTTGAATTGAAGTAAACAGTCGTGCAAAAACCTACCATAATTTTCTACCTCTTTCTGTCGTATTTCCTCACCTCCATTAATGACTTTTGTTGATACAAAATTTTTATCAATTGAATTTTTGTCACTCCAGCAATGCATAAGAACCGGTATCGTTAGCAACATCAGCATATCTAGATTGATGTTACTCCCCCTCATTACTGAATGGCGAAGATTGCGTAAAAACAGTGAACTCAGAAATCACAAGTCAAATAATCTGATCAAAGGTTCGTGAGTAAAATCTGGACTAACTACAAGTTCTTTGAGATCACGAGTTTACAACTATGTCAAACTTCAAATTTTTTTTCCAGCGGTCTCTTAATCTACTATTTTGGCTTCTTCACTCCATATTGTAGAGTGGATCCACAAGTTATTTAGTGGGGGGATCTCCCTCCAAACTCCACGTTTGACTTTCGTCGAATACAGCTTTCCATATGATTGAATAAAAGATACCCAAAGAAATTTCAACCAAATTTTTTTCTCATGCTAATAAAATCATATTTACTCGTTGCACATTGAGCATCCGTTTCCTTTTCTTCCCTAGAGAAAAAAATAGGTATAGAAAAGAAAAATCTTGCAATTCAATTATCTTACTACTAATGTCCGTAGGTAATGTCCGCAGGCTTCTCGATCCAATTGGTAGATAGATATGTTATATATGTATATAAATAGAAAGTCTTCGCCGAATATCCGTAGTCGTAACCTGAAATTGTTCCAGGAGGAAAAGACTTTTATTTTATTTTTAGTTGGGAGTCCGAGTAAAACTCAACTTAAGCTATTGGAATAAAACACCTTAGACACCAAGTTGTTTCACACAAAAATAGAGGAATAAAATTATCAATCTTTGTCATAGCAGGCTTTAGTCCCCATGGCAATGTTGGGTCAGCTACACATTAACGTATCAGAACAACTGATACGGAATCATTGCGATGATACAAATTGTGACAATGTTCTGCAACACACTAGAACGCCTTTTTTTACGACCCTTCACTCCTACAGCATCTAAGGTTCCTCTCAAGATGTGATATCTAATGCCGGGTAAGTCTTTGACCCTTCTACCTCTCATAAGGACCACCGAATGTCCCTGCAAGTTGTGGCCAATACCTGGTATGTAAGCCGTTACCTCAAATTTGGAGGTTAATTGAACTCTGGCGACTTTACGTAGGGTAGAGTTGGGTTTTTTTGGTGTATTTGTGAAATAGTCGATAGCTACATCGCTACACAGATCCGTGTGTGAGACTTCCACCTCATACGGCTCCTCGTCATTCAATTATTGTTAAGAAAAGAACTTTTCTCAGTTGTTTCCAACTAGGAAGACAAAAATCAATTTCTAGAAATCTCAATTTTTTTTTTTTGCAAATTCATTTGAAAATTTTTGAATTTGCGGCCCACTATGCTATTGTGTTTGCCAGATTACAAAAAAGCAACGTAGATAGATAAATGAAAACTCTATCAAATTTATGCATGGGTTTACCAAAACGCACTGAGTTTTTTGCTTTCGCGTCAGTAATATAAAGAAATAGAAAGAAGATCAAATACGGAGGAGATTGACGAGTCGGTATCAGCGTATCCAAAGTATTAATCATTTTTTGAAAAGGAATTCATTTTGAAATGAAGGCAGCTTCAATTTTTCACTCTCGTTCTTTATTTTGCTCCGACGAGATTCCCTGAGGATGATTTGGCAACCTAACGAACTACCGAATAACAATAAGTAGGTGAACTAAAATATAGATTTTTTGAAAATGAGAATGGGAGGAATCTGATGACTACTTGCTTGTAGTTGACTGGCGAGGAAGGTGCAAAAATAAGATAGCAACGAGAAACAATCTGAAAAAAAAAAAGAAAAAAGAGGTAAATAGCTGATTTCTTTCTGTGGTTGTGGCTTAGTAGTTAGCTTATTTTGCTACGAGCCACTGGTCAAGCTCCGCACGCAGCACTTCCCCCTCCCACTCTTTTTTTCTTTTTAGACTAATCCAAATTATAATTCGAAGTTTGATGAGCTCCAGAGGAAAAAAATTGTACCATGAGAGCTGATGGAGGTCAAGCTACCTTTCTCACTAGTTTCTATTAGCAATCCTACATGTCAAAGATAAAAACAAAAGGAGCAGTGCCAAAAGTGTAGCAGAAGTAGAATGATTTTTGGTAAGAAAGAGATGCTAATATGCTAAGCAGAATTAAAGACTATATAAGTTGGGGTTAGAATCGTGTTGAGTACAGGTAAAAAAAAAAGGAAGCCCTGACTCCTTTGCAACATGTCTTCAAATGAGAATTTCAATTGAATTTGGGAACTTTCCATATCATATTGAAACTCTCTTGCATTTTCCTCCCGTACTGGATGGATGAAACTTACGAAACATAGCGAATAGGGCAAGTACACCAGGTAATTTATTACTTTATTACTTTTGCCCATATTTTTCCTGTGGTACGGGACCCGTATAAGTCAAAACCAAGGAAGAAAAGAGAAGCTTTGTTTATCATCCGTATCTGCTTCCTTGCGTCTGTTTCTCTCCCTGTAGTTACGCTAAGTTTTCCAGATTGATTTGATTTGGAGAAAAAAAATCATCTCCGAACTGTTTGTTGGTAGAAGCATTTTATTGGGTGTTGCCAGAACTATCCCAGCTTAGCGTCATCAATTTGAACCCGAGTTCAGTTTTTCCAAATACATATTTGTTTTTCCTTTTTTATTCAAAAAAAATAAATAAATAAGAGGCTTATGGGATTGACATGACTTTCAAGTAGGGGATACACTTTGGGTGAGCTTCAGATAATATGAAGTGAAGAAATCCAAGTTGTATCTAGAAAAAAAAGAGAAAACAACTTTCATTCAGCTTTTCTGCGTTTAAAGAAGCTATAAGTGATAAAACTACTAATCTCATGGAGAGCTTGATCCTGGCTCAGGATGAACACTGGCGGCATGCCTAACACATGCAAGTCGGATGAGAAGCATCCTCATGGTGTTTCCAGTGGCGGACGGGTGAGTAACGCGTAAGAACCTGCCCTTGGGAGGGGGACAACAGCTGGAAACGATTGCTAATACCCCATAAGCTACGAAGCAAAAAGGAGCGATCCGACCAAGGAGGGAACTGCATCTGATTAGCTAGTTGGTAAGGTAATGGTTTACCAAGGCGACGATCAGTAGCTGGTCTGAGAGGATGATTAGCCACACTAGGACTGAGACACGGCCCAGACTCCTACGAGAGGCAGCAATGGGGAATCTTCCGCAATGGGCAAAAGCCTGACCGAGCAATGCCGCGTGGAGGCAGAAGACCCACGGGTCGTAAACTCCTTTTCTCGGAGAAGAAGAACTGACGGTATCTGAGGAATAAGCATCAGCTAACTGTGTGCCAGCAGTCACGGTAAGACAGGGGATGCAAGCGTTATCCGGAATGATTGGGCGTAAAGTGTCTGTAGGTGGCTCCTTAAGTCCGCTGTCAAATCCCAGGGCTCAACCCCGGACAGACAGTGGAAACTACTGGGCTAGAGTACGGTAGGGGCAGAGGGAATTTCCGATGGAGCGGTGAAATGCGTAGAGATCTGAAAGAACACCAAAGGCGAAGGCACACTGCTGGGCAGACACTGACACTGAGAGACGAAAGCTAGGGGAGCAAATGGGATTAGATACCCCAATAGTCCTAGCCGTAAACGATGGATATTCATCGTTGCGCATATCGACCCGTGCAGTGATGTAGCTAACGCGTTAAATATCCCGCCTGGGGAGTACGTTCGCAAGAATGAAACTCAAAGGAATTAACGGAGGCCCGCACAAGCGGTGGAGCGTGTGGTTTAATTCAATGCAATGCGAAGAACCTTACCAGGGCTTGACATGCTGTGAATCCTATCGAAAGGTAGGAGTGCCTTCGGGAACGTAGACACAAGTGGTGCGTGGCTGTCATTAGCTCGTGTTGTAAGGTGTTGGGTTAAGTCCCGCAACGAGCGCAACCCCTGTGTTTAGTTGCCACTAGAAAGTCTGGAACCCTAAACAGACTACCGGTGATAAGCCGGAGGAAGGTGGGGATGACGTCAAGTCAGCATGCCCCTTACACCCTAGGCGACACACGTGCTACAATGGCCGAAACAGAGAGCTTCGACCCCGCGAGGGCAAGCTAACCTCAGAAATTCGGTCTCAGTTCAGATTGCACGCTGCAACTCGCCTGCATGAAGCCGGAATTGCTAGTAATCGTCGGTCAGCCACACGGCGGTGAATCCGTTCCCGGGCCTTGTACACACCGCCCGTCACACTATGGGAGCTGGCCATGCCCGAAGTCATTGGCTTAACCGCAAGGGGAGAGTTACCTAAGGCAGGGCTAGTGACTGGAGTGAAGTCATAACAAGGTAGGGTGCGGCTGGATCACCTCCTTTTCAAGGGGAGTCACTGCTTCTTTAGCACTTTGGTCTTGTCCATTTCAAAATCTAAAGCCATGAAGTCTATTCATTCAACAAATGAAACGGAGAAGCAAGACCCAGTTCATGAGCTCATTTCCCTAGGTCGAAATGTGGGGTACTGGAGGGATCAAACTAAACGAGCCTCTCCTATTTCTATTGGAGGTCCATAGAAGCAGCAATCAATAAAACTTCCCTATGCATATGTGCACAGCCAAGGTTCGTTCTAGGGGTTAGAAATCTCCTAAATTCAAGTTTTTCTCTCCTGAGAAGAGGAAAGTAAGATGGACCCAAGCATGAAAAAAAATGCCAAAGAAAACAAAAATTCGTGGTATTTGCCCCAGCCAGCCCCTACTTGGAATAGCCAAGTAGCCCTCAATTTCATGTGCCGAGATGCCTCGGTTCTACGCCAACGTAGGGGGGGGCAAACAATATAAGGGGAACAGGCTCAAAAAAAAAAAAGATCCTAGAGTGTATGAGGTTAGGTTAAGCCAAAAGGTTTTTTTTCCGCCTCCTCTTCTTTCCCTTCCATCGATCAAATGAAGTATATTTTTGCAAAGGTATTGTCATTGCCCTCAGCAAAGAGATGTAACAAGGGGACACTTGGAGAGCACAGTACGACGGGGAGTTGTATACTATGAAAGAGAGGTGTCCTAGGCCTCTAGATGATGGGGGCTAGATTACCTGCTGAAAGCATAGGCAATATCTAGTCAAATTGTCAATCTAAAAAATAGATTGAACGTATCCTAAAAAAATTGTTTTATCAAGTTGAAATTGATGAATTTTTTATTTTATTTTTCTAGCTGGTAAATGGTAAACTATGCACTAGAAACTATGAATCATAATAAAAACTACTGAAAAGATACTTTTTTTTTATTATTGAATACTATAAATTAAGGAATAGAAATATATTTATATTTAGATATTTCTGAGATCTGATTCTATGATATACTATATAATCAATATTGAAAACGTGACTCCATTCTTGAAAAAAAAAAGGTAATTTGATTCTTTTTGGTTTTGCTAACCAAAAAAGGTCTTTCGGTCAACCAGACTCTTTAGAAAAAGATGGTTCACAATAAAATTGAGAGTTCTTACCGCTGGGAACACTCAAGCTATTTCCCAATCAACTTATGATTTGAACTACCGATACGGAAGTAAACATTCTTGCATTTGTAGCTACTGCACTTTTTATTCTAATTCCAACAGCTTTTCTACTTATTCTTTGCATACAGACAGCTGCTCAAAATAATGATTAATCATTAATTAATTCAATTACCAATTTAATATTAATTTTTGTCTACAAGAGCAACTATCAATAAAAAAAAATGAAAAGGAAAAGAGGTCAAAGTTACAACACATAGTGAAGCAAAAAAGAACGTGAAAAATGAAGATTATGTGCCTGCTGTTAAGCAATAGTCGCTTATATTTTCCGACGATGACTCCTAGTATTAGGGTTGTCTGTTTTAATCGCAATCTTTTTTCTTCAATTTTTTGTCCAACCAACTTGTTTGTGTTTGTTATTTTCAACTAAAATTACCAAAAATTGATAGATCAGTTTTTGATCTATCATTTCCAGTTTTTTATAATTTTTTTTATTTTACAAAAATGGGATTCGTCCAACTAAATTGAGAAAAAAAAAGATCAAACTAGTCTTGTTTCATATCTTTTGAAAAAAAAATGTAAAGCTCATGAATGAAAGTGAAAGGTACAAAATAGATCGTCTCACAAACAGAAGACTCAAGAAAATTACTTGACCAAACACAATATTTATATCAACCAAAAAAACTCTTTACAGTTTCAATCAACTGTGAAACGACCAGGTAAAAAACAAATAACTTATACTTGTTTATTTCTTTGACTTATCAAATCTGCTTTGAAAAAGCTCGTTTCATTTATTAAATAAATCACTTTGATCGTTTCACAAACCACTTCTTCCCTAAACTACAAGTGAAAGAGAAAATGTAAAAATGATCGTCAGGGCAGCCCAAGCCGTCATTACTAAGTCCGTAATTATAACTCCTATCTTTTCAGTTTTAATCTTTTTTATGTTTACCCCTACCTACTAACTCACGTTTCAAACAAAATCAGTTTTTTTTTATTTGAACAAATAAAAAAAATAAAACCTTTTTTTTTTTAATTCTCCTCTTTACAAGATACTATCCCAGTGCCAAAAAAAAAAGAATATAAGTTTCCATGTTTTTTAAATGTTACTGATTGGTTCTATAGACTTTGCAAAAATTGGTGATTGCTACTTACAATTCATTGAGTAATGATATACTTAATCGGGATTATTTTTGCGGGCATAATTCATCGCGATGCATAAAATGGAGCAGGCTATAAAAAACTATAGAGCAAGTCAACTTGTATCCGATTCCGTCGCAAGAAAGAAAATAATCCCATTGAGATAGGATTCTCAATGGATGGATCAACAAAAGAGTTTTCATTTCTCTTTTCATTTATTAAAACTACTTTTTTTTTTAGCTAGGTGACACCCAGATTCGAACTAGGGAGTTAAGGATTTGCAGTTCTCCGTCTTACCACTTGACTATATCGCCTTATGCTTTTTTATTTTCAAAAGTAACAGTATTGATCTAGTTTAGTTATCTTGCTGGGAAGTTAGCTGTTGGTTCAAAAAAGAAAAAAAATGAAACATAATTTTAAAGAAAATAAAAACTTAATAATTTCTAGAACATTTTTTCACGCCTATCTATCTTTTAGATGGCTTAGGTAAAACCTCGTTTTTACTCTTGAGGTAGGCGGATAGCGGGAATTGAACCCGCATCATCTCCTTGGCAAGGAGATATTTTACCATTCAACTATATCTGCACAATATGTTATTTCATTTTAATATATTAATATTCATTTGCGTCTTTCTCTAAGTTAGAGATACTAAATTCATACTAATGAATATGGTATTTTCTAGAAAGAAAACCAATGTTTGACTAACTATGTATGACTTTACTTTTTTTTTTCTAAGAATTCCCAAACCAAAACAATTCAATTTGAATTTTGTGTTGTAATTCCTTCTGAATCTAACATAAAAAATCGTATTTTTTGCCCGACATTTTGCCTCCCCACTCGTAACGAAAAGTTACGAGAGGAAGAAAAAATGGCGGAGCAGACTTTTAAGAAATAAAAGAATTAGGTATACCTACTAAAAAAATTAATCCAATCCATAATGAAGCCCCTAAAAAAACAATATTTTTATTGCTAGACCATCCTTCAGGAGATGTAAATACAATAGGAACACCAACAGGAACACCAACAACCAATAGAAATGATGTAGCAATTAATGCAAATAAAGAAAATTGAAAAGCAATAGTCATAGGTTTTCCTTCCACTAAAGTGATTGTCTGTACCATTGGATCCTTGCCTAAAAGAGCTTTTATATTGAAAATTTGTATTTACAAGAAGCAGATGTATGATCAACTATTTTTATTGAAAATAGTATAGTTTTCAAGTTAGTTCAACCCTCTATTTAAGACGTTTCAATAACTATGGAATAATGTTATCACTCTGCTTCTTTTCTTTCAGAGCAATGGTTATCAAAAAAATCTATTGTAAATAAATTATTACCGAAATCTCTCTCTCTCTCTCTCTCTCTCTCTCTCTCTCTCTCTCTCTCTCTCTCTCTCTCTCTCTCTCTCTCTCTCTCTCTATCTATATATATATATATATATATATATATATATATATATATATATATATATATATATATATATATATATATATATATATATATATATATATATATATATATATATATATATATATATATATATATATATATATATATTTCAATCTTGAAATTACTTAAAAAGTTTTTAATTTAAGGAAAACGAGTTTCATACTTTCATATTAATTTCAAAAAAAGGGGGGGGTGGAAAATCTCTATTTGGAAGAGATGGTCGAGCGGTTTAAGGCTCCAGTCTTGAAAATTGGCATGGCACTGAGATGTCATCGAGGGTTCGAATCCCTCTCTCTCCTAAAACTAACTAATATTTGTAACGAACAAAAAAACAGTAAAAACCAAACTCTTTCCTTTTTTTTAGAAAAGGGTTAACTAATTTACTCTTGTCCAATAAAACAAAATTTATCTATCTAAGTATAGCTGTACCTAGATAGATAAATTTCTTATAAATTACACAAGGACCCGGCCAAAATGGTTGGAAAAAAGAGGGAAATATCAGTCATTAGTTGTTCAATTATTCACAAAAAACTTAATTTTTTGTTTAGTCATTTTTTTTCCTTCTTTCATCGTACGCGGGTTCAGTGCATTTTTTTGACTTTTAATTAAGGGGTGTCATAGAAAGAACAGGTTCAGTGTCATGGTCAATTCCTTTTTCAAATCCAGCTGCGGCTGCACGAGCCAAATGGAGATTTTTTGGTAAGTCCATATTTAAAATATGTTGAGATTTTGGAAACCTATCTTCTAGAAATAAAAATATCGAATGAATGGACTGAGACATTTCAAAATTACTTTTTATTATGTTAGTTTTTGCTCGATGAAAAAGTGAAAAACCTAGCATTAAACATATTAATTTGAAAATAGGAAAAAAATACAAATCTGTGTTTAATATGTCACTTGATTTTCAAACAAATTTTTTTGAATTAATAATATTTGAGTAATTTTGTTTACGGACACTAATAATTAAACGTTTGACTGCCACCGTACTCCGTGTTCCAAAATTCAACTTGATATCTGATTCATTGGATCGAGGTTTAATGTTTATCAAATAAAAACTTTTCTTCAAAAAGAAGAAGAGATAAATAAGAAAAGCAGTCTTTGCTGGTACTGAACTTTTTATATTTTTGTAATGCATCAAAATGAGTAGAATAAGATCCATAAGTAACTTTCATCAAAATAACTCCCAAGCTTTGTTATAATATATGCAATACACAATTTTGAAAATTCTTTTTTAAAAATTAAAAAAATATATAATTTTTCAAAAAGAATTTTTTCTATATATTTATAGAAAAATGAAACATGTCAGAATTTTGTTTCCATAGAACTGATAAAAAATTTGTTAGTTTTTATTTTATTAAATAAAGTATATTGATGAAAGTGGCATTCTTCCAATTACTAATCTATAATAAAATTTGCATTAGTAACTATCTGATTCATCGCATTGAGATATACTTACTATCTTTTCTTTGTGTTATTGAAGCTTTTTAAAACAAGAGTTTCTTCAATCAATTTCAAATTGTTTCCAAGAAAGAATCGTATAAACTAATGTAGTTTGTTGACGAATATTCAAACCTATAAATAAATAAAATTTCACTTCAATTCAAAAATTATTTTTTTTCCCTAATTGATAAAAACAATTATCTTATGTTTCCTCCTCTTCCTTATCTATTCCACTTTTTAAGTATATTTCTAAAAGTTTTTTCAATATTGCTTTGTTCGAGGTAGGATTTAATATAGAATCAGTATTCTTTTCTAAACAAGATGTTTCTAAATGGAATAACAATTATTACATAGAAATATAATACGAAGAAAAGAGATTGGTAGTAAAAAAGCATCTACAAATATCTATTGTAAATTAAATCCATAAATTTCTCCTAAATGTTTAAATAAACTCTTTTTATTTCCAAGTTTTCTTTTTAAATTTTAATTCTAATTTATTCAAATGATTTTGCCCGTCTCAAAATATTGCAAACTGTTTCTGTGAGTTGAGCCCCACTTTCACACAGAGCCATAATAGCCAAAACATCTAACTGGGTTTTATCATTCCAAGGGTTGTAAAACCCAACTTCTTTAATGACCTTACCTTCTCGTCGAGATTGAACATGAATTGCGACTATTCGATAGACCCTTTATCGAGATAGGGACATGCCAAAATGAAATGAATCCACTCCCCCCCCCCCCCCCCCCCCGAAAAACCACACATGAAAATTTTAGTTCGTACGGCTTAAAGCGTAACTCGAGTAAAATAATCTTTTTTTCAAAAAAAAGAAAAAATATGTTTTTATATCCCTTAAGACTTTCTTTTTATTTGTTGAGTTATCTTTTTACCAATCACCCCATCCACTTATATATTTATATTCTTAGAATTTTTGGCTAGGTATTCGAAATTTTCTCGTTCATAGATCTTTCTTTTACAATCGTTAGGTTTATTATTAGCCACAGGGTTTGCATTTTTTTTTTTGAATGAAATGAAAATCAGCCGCAACAGAACCTATTTTTCACTCGACCCTTAATAAAATAATTTTATCAAATAATCTTTTTTTTTCAATTCAAACAAAACAACGCTAGACTGATGAGGCTTTATCATTTTTTTTTTTTCATAACCATATATTTCTTTTTTTCAAAATGTATAATTGTTAAATACAATTGTATTGTTCAAGTTTCAGTGAATAAAGGGTTTATTAAATGTTGAAGTAAAAACATTGCAGCTTTTTTATTTCATTTGAAAAAGGAACAAACGATCGGATAATAATTTCCGCATAATTAATTGATCTCAGATCACGAGCCACCCGTTGCTTCTTACCGTGTTGTTTCAGACATAATTTTATCATAATATCCAAATCACAAAGCAAAAAAATTCTTATTATCAAACCAGTTTATTGAAAGGAAAGGATCGAAAAAATTTGCTGACAATTTTTCAATAAAGCGATTAGTTAGTTGCAAAAAAAAAATAGTTTCAATAATATCAATTCTATTTCAAGCAATTAATAAGCTAATTCAGCAAACCAAATTAAGAGCTTAATTTTTCTTTAACCGCATACATCACATCAACTCTAATTGTTGAAATATTATTTTGTTTAGCAAAGACTTCAGTATTTTTCTTAATTTTTCCCTTTACAAAACCAGGGATCTTTTTCAGTTCTGACTCCGCGTCATAAGACCAGTGAATATTGTTTTTCTCTATTGATACAGATTTAATGTTTACTTCTTTTGTGTCATGTCCTCCAAAAACATCTAACAAATGATCTTCCATACCGAGATTAAATGAATTGTAAATCAGATCCGATATTTGGTTTGTTCCCTCATAACCCAGAAAAGGTCGATATCCAAGGGGAAAATTTTGAATATGAACTGGTGAAGAAATAACTCCGCATGGAATATCAAGACGTTTGCCGATATGACGCTCCATCTGAGTACCAAATATTGCAGAGGGCTCAATTTGGGCTATAGTATCACCAATTTCAGTATGATCTTCCGTAATTATGGTTTCATCACAGAGCCCTTGGACATGTTCGTTAAACCAATCTGCATCATGTTTGCAATACGTGCCTGAACAACTCACATGAATTCCCATTTCTCTAACAAGTATTTTAGTAATTGCGGCCGCATGGGTTGCATCTCCGGAAACCGTTGCTTCTTTGCCAGCCAAATTTTGACAATCAATAGATTTTGAAAACCAAGTTGCTTGAGAAACAAATTTGATTTGATTTTCAACATACAAGTCATAATTAACTTTTTTTCTATTAATGAAAAAGACCACAAATTGACAATTTTACTGATTAAAATCTTCTGTATTTAAAATGCCAATTGGAGTTGTCAATATATGAGGCATTCCATATTCCTTTTCCAAAAAATTTGCTGCCATCAAGCCCATTCCCTATAAGGGACTATATTAAACCAAGCTCACGATAAATCTTTTAAATTTTTTAAGAACTCTCCCTCCGGTATTATTTGATTAATTGAAATTCCGGGTTCGCTAAGTAAACATTTCAACTCACGACAATCATGTTGGTTCTGAAACCCTGGGGTAGAAATTCCTATGATATTTGCTGAAGGAGCATCAGTTAAGGACCGGTTCAAAAAACCTTCCTTGCGAGCTTTATCTAAATAATATTGAACAATTTGTTCCAAGGTTTTATCTGCTGCTTGAAGTTCATTGATTCGATAGTGATTAACATCTGCAAGAATTACATCAGATTCGGAATATGAAGACGCTCGATCTACAAAATTTTGCAGATCCTCTTGTAATATACTAGAAGTACACGTAGGTGTTAAAACAATTAAATTGGGGTGTTATTCCTCACCTTTTTGGCTTATATTATTTACAACCTTTTCTCGAGATCCACGTGCCAACACGTGCCGATCCACTACACTAGTAGTTATAGGGGTAAAATCTCTTTCTCTTTCCAACATAGAGCGCATTACATTGAAGTGGTCATCTCCCAAAGGGGCATGCATTATAGCATGTACGTTTCGAAAGGAACTGGCTATCCTTAGGGTACCAATGTGAGCGGGTCCGGCGTACATCCAATAAGCTAATTTCATAGTTGAATCCTTCATTTTATTGTTTTGCATTCTAAAGAGATCTATTGCTATATAAAGCTGATCGTCATAATATAAACTGGAAGATGAATCATCACGATAACTAATTTTTTGGAAGTGAAAATTTACCTTCCCCTCCCTTTTTTTTTTATTTTAATCTGGGATGGAAGGATTCGAACCTCTGAATGACGGGACCAAAACCCGCTGCCTTACCACTTGGCCACGCCCCACAAATGATTGGCATAAATGATGATGCCATACTTTTCATTCTATGTCAACTGTTTTTTTTTTTACTTTTAATTTAACTCAATAATACAAAATTGATAAGTTGAAATAAAATGAAAATGACTGGTTTTTTTCATAAATAAAGAACCTAGTCAGCTCGTGGGTAGACACAAAAAAAAAAGATTTTTAGTTATCTGAATGCATGATTATATAATGAAAAAAAAACGTAATTCTCTCTCTTTCTCTCTCTCTCTCTCTCTCTCTCTCTCTCTCTCTCTCTCTCTCTCTCTCTCTCTATATATATATATATATATATATATATATATATATATATATATATATATATATATATATATATATATATATATATACCCAACAAACAGGTTGTTGACTAATAATCACGTCAGAATAAATCACTATTCTAGTTATATTATACTGGAGCATAAACATGATAGTTTTGTATAACATCTATCCAGAAAATACTCTTCATTTCAATGATGTCTACTTTGCTAAGTTACCCGAAGCTTATGCTGTTTTTGATCCAATAGTAGATGTAATGCCAATAATACCAGTATTATTTCTTCTTTTGGCTTTTGTTTGGCAAGCTGGAGTCAGCTTTCGATAACATTTTTTGGTATAATAATTGAATTCAAATTGCTTTCATCTTTCATTTTTATACAAAAGTTGTTCTACGTAAGATAACACTTGTAACAAAAGAAGAGAATAAAAAAGTTCTTCATATTCACCTAGCCATGCATGTTGTTATTGATAGACAAAGAAATCATGGTATGCATTTCCGTGTTTTAGCCAAAGCCTTAGGTATGTCTGGTGGAGATCATATCCATGCAGGAACTGTGGTGGGCAAATTAGAAGGTGAACGAGAAGTTACCCTGGGATTTGTCGATTTACTTCACGACGACTACATTGAAAAAGATCGTAAGCGTGGTATATACTTCACCCAAGATTGGGTATCTATGCCTGGTGTAATTCCCATAGCTTCAGGGGGTATTCACGTATGGCATATGCCCGCCCTAACCGAAATTTTTGGGGACGATTCTGTCTTACAATTTGGTGGGGGAACATTGTAGCCAATAGCTGCGGATAACTATTATAATCAAATAATAAAACAACAAAGAACATATAAGATTGATCGCAAATGAATTTTAATAGGGATGTGACGGAGCTTGGTAGCGTGTTTGTTTTGGGTAAAAAATGTCGCAGGTTCAAATCTCGTCATCCCTATTTTTATATATTGATCAATTACGAAAATCATATAATTATTTTATTTGACTCAGTCAAGTTTCATGTTTCTTTTGAGTAAGATCTTATCTATCTATATAGATATATAAGATTTTTTCATGTTATTTTTTTTCTGACATCGACACGTTAACTATTTAATTTCATTTTATCTCCCAAAAAGAATAAGCGCCCTTAGTTCAATCCGGTGGAATGTGTGTCTCCAAAACCCAATGTCCTAGGTTCGAATCCTATAGGGCGTGTATTTTATACACTAACCTTGATCCATAAAATGCTCTACTAATAAATATGTAATCTAGTCAAATGAATTTGGGACTAGAATGAGTTGTTTTCGTTAACAAAAAAAACATGTAGTGCCGTTTTTGTTTGCCTAAATAATTTTTTTCCTCAAAAAATAATGAAATATTAACTAAGGTTTATCGAATATCTAATTGATCACCCCGCCGATATTGTAAATATGCGGTTACAAATAATTCAGCTAGGGTTATTGAGATCGGGCCTAAAACAATTCCAGATAGTAATGCTTCAACCATTTCAATTTGTAAATGCACGTTTATTTTGATAAATACTTACCAAAAGATATTTAATTGAATTGACGTATTCATTAAAAATTAATCATTGATAAGTAGAACAGATTAGTAAGAGTCGCCCGTAGCGTAAAAGACCCTAATTTGTTTCTATTCTCCCTTTTATTTTGTTTGTCAAAAAATTTTCAAAATCTGAATCTTCTTCAATCCAATAAATAATATTAAAGTCAACATTAGTGTGAGTATCAAGAAAACAAAGTAGGTTAATAGAGTGAGCATATATCTGAATACCAAGTTATGTAACAGATGAATTTTTGACTTTCTTGAGTAGTTTATCATTCACAATCCTTGAATCAAAGTTATTTTTGTTCAATCTCCTAGGTTAGATTTGAACAAGTTTTTTTCAGTTTCTTTTTATTTTATTTTTTTCAAAAACGTCACATCTTTGTAATTTTCAATTTATTTAGTATTTATGACTTGTATGGTGCTTTTGGCAATAGCGTTTTAATTAAATAGAATTTTAACTCATAAATATAATATGAATTCCATAGATAGTAATCTTGCCGCATAGTAATTGAAATAGCTATACTGACCAAGTATATGTTGAATGTGCCCTGAGTAAAAAAGTGACAACCTAATTTAATTACCTCCTGTTCATTTAAGACTCAAAAGGCTTTATTATTCCCCATTCTTTCCTTTTGACTAATAGATTCGGGAAATAATCTATTCTTTCTAGGATAGTATTACAAGATAGATATGGAGTTAAACATGTCTGGGAACACAGGAGAACGCCCCTTTGCCGACATTATTACTAGTATTCGATATTGGGTCATTCACAACATTACGATACCCTCCCTGTTTATTGCAGGCTGGTTGTTTGCAAGTACAGGTTTAGCTTACGATGTTTTTGGAAGCCCCTGACCAAATGAACTTGATTCATGGCTATTTTGTAGAGAAAGCTCTGATATTATAGATATTAATAAAGAACTACTGACTCAATGTTTAGTAACAACTAAAATTTTCTACAGGTATGGATCGAAATCAATATCCAATTATGATTTATTGAGCAACAAGATTGTTTATCAACCTTACCCACAAGAAAGATGCAATATTTTGGAATATTTACTGAAATTCTGGCAAAATAATTTATTGGGTCACAAAATCCGTAAGTTGGATCCTGCGGAGAAATGGGCTTTTTCGGCTTTCGGGAGAAATATTTTATTTTCAGCAGCAGCACCAAGACGAAACGACAGTCTACTAAACATGCCATATAGCGACATACCCATTTCACTCCAATCGAGTTTATTACCATGTAAAGGAATTTTGCTAGTAGGACCTATAGAAACTGGCCGATCTTCTATTATTAGAAACGTCGCAATGAGTTATAATACATCAACTGTATCAGATTCAAATGTGATTGCTTTCCATATTTTGCATGTGGCAGCCAATTCTGAACTCCACTGAGCAGCTTCACGAATTATCTCATTACCTTCACAAGCCAGACCACGTCCCTCATTACGAGCCTGCACACAAGCCTCCAATGCTACGTGGTTAGCAACGGCACCAGGGGCATTTCCCCAAGGATGTCCCAATGTTCCCCCGCCAAATTGTAAGACAGAATCGTCCCCAAAAATTTCGGTTAGGGCGGGCATATGCCATACGTGAATATCCCCTGAAGCTATGGGAATTACACCAAACATAGATACCCAATCTTGGGTGAAGTATATACCACGCTTACGATCTTTTTCAATGTAGTCATCGCGAAGTAAATCGACAAATCCCAGGGTAACTTCTCGTTCACCTTCTAATTTGCCCACCACAGGTCCTGCATGGATATGATCTCCACCAGACATACGTAAGGCTTTGGCTAAAACACGGAAATGCATACCATGATTTCTTTGTCTATCAATAACAGCATGCATGGCTCGGTGAATATGAAGAAGTAGCCCTTTGTTTCTAGAATAGATAGCTAAACTAGTATTTGCAGTAAAACCACCAGTCAGATAGTCATGCATGATGATTGGTGCACCCAATTCACTGGCATAGTCAGCTCTTCTAAGCATTTCTTTAGTTGTGCCCGCGGTGGCATTTAAATAATGTCCCTTAATTTCACCGGTTTCATTCTGGGTTTATAAAGAGCTTTGGCTACGAAGCAAAAGTGATCTCTCCAACGCATAAACGGTTGGGAATTAACATTTTCACCATCTTTTGTGAAATCAAGTCCACCACAAAGGCATTCGTAAACTGCTCTACCATAATTTCTAGCGGACAAGCCCAATTTTGGCTTGATTGTACATCCCAATAGAGGACGACCATATTTGTTTAATTTATCTCTTTCGACCTAAATACCGTGAGGAGGCCCAAGAAAAGTCTTGGAATAAGCAGGAGGAATCCGTAGGTCTTCCAGGCGCAGAGCGCGTAAGGCCTTGAATCCAAAAACATTACCTACAATAGAAGTCAGCATATTGGTGACGGACCCTTCCTCAAATAAATCCAAGGGGTACGTTACATATGCAATATACTAGTTTTCCTCCCCGGCAACGGGTTTAATATCGTAGCACCAACCTTTGTATCGATCAAGAATAGTAAGTCTGTTTGTCCATACTGTGGTCCATGTACCTGTAGAGGATTCCGCAGCCACCGCAGCTCCGGCCTCTTCAGCTGGTACTCTGGGTTGTGGGGTCATTCGAAAAGCGGCTAAGATATCAGTATCTTTGACCTTATACTCGGGAGTGTAATAAGTCAATCGGTAATCTTTGACACCAGCTTGAAATCCAACACCTACTTTAGTCTCCGTTTGTGGCAACATGAGATTGTTCCTCCCTATGACTAAAATAGTAAATCTTGAAATGATGAGATCTGCTCGGCATAGGTAGAGTATATTAATGCAAGACATAAAGTGTGGGTTTTGGAAATTTATTTTATCTACACACGATACTTAATACCTTTAAAGAATCCATTTCAACAATCGAACATTATTATTTTATACTTTTTGCACATGGGATGCAACCAATTATTCCAATTTTCTTTTCTGCAAAAATTGCTCAAAAAGTAGCACTTTTAATACATTGACTCAAGAATCCATTTGTGGTTAGACTGATTCGTGAATGACAAACTACCTAAGTGTGGATTTCTTTTACGTAACTGAGAATTTGGTTATAAAAAAAGTGCATGTACGGATCACTAACGTCTACATGACCGAGTACTAATTTTGTGAATGTTGAACTCATATGTATGTAAAGAAAAGATTATTGATTTTGTTCAGGCTCTTAGTTTCTCGATTCAAAGCCACATCTGATAGTTGGAATAAGGACGGAAAATAAATAGAAGTGAGACTCAAATGAATAAATTTATTTCCCATTGAACATTTAATGGTGAAATACCAACCAAATACTTCTATCGATTCAGTAATCAAATAAATAAAAAAAAAACACATCGAACCAGTTATGAAAACCAGTTCCTTCTCTTTCAAAATTTCTGAATTGGTGGAAAAAACGTGGGGTACATCACTCAGATCATTGGACCAGTATTGGATGTGGCTTCTTCTCCGGGAAAATTGCCCAACATATACAATGCACTAGTTGTTAAAGGAAAAAACTTAGCAAGCCAGGAAATTAATGTTACGTGCGAAGTTCAACAATTGTTGGGTAACAATGAAGTAAGAGCCGTAGCCATGAGTGCCATCGATGGCTTAATGAGAGGTATGGGTGATGTTGATACAGGAGCCCCTCTTAATGTCCGAGTTGGTCAAAATACTCTTGGTCGAATATCTAATGTCCTAGGTGAACCCATCGATAATCTGGGCCTTGTTCAAAATAGTACAAAATTTCCAATTCATAGATCCGCTCCGACCTTTACTCAATTGGATACCAAGTTATCCATTTTTGAAACGGGAATTAAAGTTGTGGATCTTTTAGCTCCATACCGTCGCGGTGGAAAAATTGGTTTATTTGGAGGAGGAGGAGTTGGAAAGACAGTTCTTATCATGGAATTAATTAATAATATTGTGAAAGCCCATGGAGGTGTATCTATATGTGGCGGAGTGGGAGAACATACACGTGAGGGGAACGACCTTTACATGGAAATGAAGGAATCAAAAGTTATTAATGAAGAAAATATATCAGAATCAAAAGTAGCTTTAGTATATGGGCACATGAATGAACCACCGGGAGCTCATATGAGAGTTGGCTTAACATTGGCAGAATATTTTAGGGATATTTATAGTTAGTACGTAGCAAGGTCTATATAGTAAGAGAATTGAATAACATGATAAATGAATTTGATCTTCAGAAAAAAAAATACATGAGAATTGAATAACATGATAAATGAATTTGATCTTCAGAAAAAAAAAATACATTTTTTTTTCTAGACTATATAGACTTTGCTACGTACTTAAGAAATCATTTCTCTTGAAGTAAAAATAGTTCCATTGACTTTTTAATTGCTTCTTTTAAAATAGTTTCTGCCTGCTCCGTAAACGTTTTCGTGGAATGAATAATTTCACTAAAATCAGGTTTGTTGGTTGTTACATATTCACGTAGCTGAACTAAAAATCGTTTAACCTGGTCAACATTTAACACATCTAAATATCCGTTCACTCCAGCATAAATAGTAGCGACTTGTTCCTCTACTGATAATGGCGCTGATTGACGCTGTTTAAGAAGCTCACGCAATCGCTATCCCCTAGCTAATTGATTTTGAGTAGTTTTATCGAGATCAGAAGCAAATTGAGCAAAAGCTTCTAATTCTGCAAATTGTGCTAATTCCAATTTCAACTTACCTGCTACTTGTTTCATAGCTTTAATTTGAGCCGCAGAACCTACTCTAGATACAGAAATACCCACATTGATTGTTGGACAAATTCCAGCATTAAACAGATCTGCCGATAAGAATATTTAGCCATCGGTAATAGAAATAACATTAGTGGGGATATAAGCCGAAACATCTCGAGCTTGTGTCTCAACGATGGGTAAAGCTGTCAAATTGCCCTCCCCTAATTGAGAACTTAACTTAGCAGCCCTCTCTAAAAGTCGAGAATGTAGATAAAAAACATCTCCTTTATAAGCTTCTCGTCCGGGTGGTCTTCTCAATAACAAAGACATCTGTCTGTAAGCTTGGGCTTGTTTGGAAAGATCGTCATAGATAATTAGAGCATGTTGTTCACGATACATGAAGTATTTAGCAATAGCTGCTCCTGTATAGGGAGCAAGGTATTGCAGGGTCGCTGGAAAATTTGCCGTTTCTGAAACTACAATAGTATATTCCATGGCACCATGTTCCTGAAAAGTGTCGACTACCTGCGCCATAGAAGAAGCTTTTTGCCCAATAGCTACATAAACGCATATAACATTTTGACCCTTTTGGTTCAAAATTGTATCTGTAGCTACTGCCGTTTTACCCGTTTGTCTATCTCCAATAATTAATTCTTGTTGACCACGACCAATAGGAATCATTGAGTCAATAGCAATCAAACCCGTTTGTAAGGGTTCGTACACAGAGCATCTTGAAATAATTCTTGGGGCTGGGGATTCTATCAATCTAAACTCAGAAGCTGGGATTTGACCTTTGCCGTCAATAGGTTGAGCCAATGCATTACAACATGGCCTAAAGTTACTTACTGGTATTTGAGCAATTTTTCCCGTTGCTCGTATGGAGCCCCCCTCTTATATTGATAAACCATCGCCCGTCAGTATGGCCCCAACATTATCAGATTCCAGATTCAAAGCAATACCAACTGTACCATCTTCAGATTCCACCAATTCACCAGCCATTACTTCCGATGTACTTTGACACCCCATAGCTTCGGCAGACCGCTTAGTCCCATTCATCTTCGACGCAAGAGCGCTTGATCAGTGAGCTATTACGCACTCTTTCAAGGGTGGTTGCTTCTAGGCAAACCTCCTGGCTGTCTTTGCACTCCTACCTCCTTTACCACTAAGCGGCCATTTAGGGGCCTTAGCTGGTGATCCGGGTTGTTCCCCTCTCGACGATGAAGCTTATCCCCCACTGTCTCACTGGTTGACCCTTGTTCCTCATTCTGTTTTTTTGAAAGTTACATCTAGTATTCAGAGTTTGCCTCGATTTGGTACCGCTCTTGCAGCCCGCACCAGAACAGTGCTTTACCCCTAGATGGTCTAGTCAACTACTGCGCCTCAACGCATTTCGGGGAGAACCAGCTAGTTGTGGGTTCGAGTGGCATTTCACCCCTAACCACAACTCATCCGCTGATTTTTCAACATCAGTCAGTTCGGACCTCCACTTAGTTTCACCCAAGTTTCATCCTGGTCATGGATAGATCACCCAGGTTCGGGTTTATAAGCGGTGACAATTGCCCCATCAAGACTCGCTTTCGCTACGGCTCCGGGGGAGAACCCCGTTAACCAGGCCACTGCCTATAAGTCGCCGGCTCATTCTTCAATAGGCACGCGGTTAGAAATTTCATTTTCCTCCCACTGCTTGGGAGCTCGCGGTTTCATGTTCTATTTCACTCCCCAACGGGGGTTCTTTTCACCTTTCCCTCACGGTACTGCTTCGCTATCAATCACTCAGGAGTATTTATCCTTGCAAGGTGTTCCTCGCTGATTCACACGGGATTTCGCGTGCCGCATGCTACTTGGGTTGGAGCATGAGCTAGCTGTACTTCCGGCTACTGGACTATCACCATCTGGGGTGCAGCACTCAACTGCTTCGCCTAGTAAAACAAAGCCCTCATTACTCTCCCAGAACCCCGTTTTCACGGTTTAGGCTCTTCCTGTTTCACTCGTCGTTACTGAGGGAATCGCTTTTGCTTTCTTATCCTCCAGCTACTAAGATGTTTCAGTTCACCGGTTTGTCTCTTGTCTGCTTATGAATTCAGCAGGCAGTTTAGAAGGTTAACCTATTTGGGAATCTTCGGATCTATACTTATTTTTGGCTCCCCAAAGCATTTCGTCGTTTACCACGCCCTTCTTCATCTCTGAGTGCCTAGGTATCCACCGCAAGCCTTTCGTCGTTTGAACTTCGTCATTGAATGCTGTATGTACCACTTCAATGTGCTATTACCTGCGATGCAAGGGTTTTATCAACGTTCATAGAAAATTGGTCGTGGGCAAAAGTGCCCGGATCACTGACAGATCAAGATTCTTCCATAATTCTTCCATACTAGTGTGTGCGATTCCATCGACTTGGATCACAGGTTGGAGATAAGCGGACTCGAACCGCTGACATCCGCCACAGGGTAAGCTACCATCTCTCAGTCCTACCTGACAGATTTTACCATGCAAGCCGGCGATAGACAATGACTCCCCTCCGAACACGGCCTACGACTTTCATCGTACCGTGCTCTCTGAGGAAACAACTACTCCCAAATCAAGAGAGGCGAAAAAACAATTGGGGTACCAAACAAAAAAGCAAAAAGGCTCTTTTTTGTTTTTCTCTTCCTTCTCTTACTCAATTTCAGTTTCAATACCAAGTAGTTGGTCCCCTCCGACCCTTCCCACTAACTAATGGAACGAGCTATCTCGCTCGTTCTACTTTTCAGATCCTGTTCTATGGTCGGTCTACAACCCCCGGCCAGATGTCTTTGGCATCCACTGGGGCGATCTCGTAGTTCCTACGGGATGGAGGCAATGGGATCAGTCCATGGGTTTAATTTCTTTTCCTACATTGTGCCTAAATAGTTGAGGAGAGATAGTTCATCAAACTGTTTGCAAGGGCCAGTTCAATTCTCTTCCCCAGGGATCCGCCAACTAGGGCAGCCCTGTGGGAGCCGCCGACTCCAACTATTGCCCATGTACGATCTGTAATAGATCTAACCAATGACCCATCTTACCCCACCCTACACGACAGCCCATTCTTGTTCTATCTAGTAGAGTCTCTCAGTGGCATGTTTTGGTCCTCCTCCCACATTCGTGGAGAAGAAGTTAGCCACCCGTTTAGGTGGAAGATACTACCTTTTGTTACTGCCTATCTTCTGATTCTCGCACCTTTCTTTTTGGCCGATTGCTCAAAAAAAAAAGAAAGAAGGAAAATCCTACTAGAATTGGTTTCAGCTTGTTCCGACCTAGGGAAATGAGCTCATGACTGGGTCTTGCTTCTCCGCAGAAACATTATTTCATTTGTTGAATGAATAGACTTCATCGCTTTAGATTTTGAAATGGACAAGACCAAAGTGCCAAAGAAGTAGTGACTCCCCCTAAAAAGGAGGTGATCCAACTGCACCTTCCGGTACGGCTACCTTGTTACGACTTCACTCCAATCACTAGCCCTGCCTTAGGCATCTCTCCCCTTGCGGTTAAGCCAACGACTTCGGGCATGGCCAACTCCCATAGTGTGACGGGTGGTGTGTACAAGGCCCGAGAACGGATTCACCATCGTGTGGCTGACCGACGATTACTAGCGATTCCGGCTTCATGCAGGCGAGTTGTAGCCTGCAATCCGAACTGAGATAGAGTTTCTGAGGTTAGCTTGCCCTCGGGGGGTCGCAGCTCTCTGTTTCGGCCATTGTAGCACGTGTGTCACCTAGGGCGTAAGGGGCATGCTGACTTGACGTCATCCCCACCTTCCTCCTGCTTATCACCGGCAGTCTGTTTAGGGTTCCAAACTTTCTAGTGGCAACTAAACACGGGGGCTGCGCTCAATGCGGGACTTAACCCAACACCTTACGGCACGAGCTGACGACAGCCATGCACCACCTGTGTCTGCGTTCCCGAAGGCACTCCTATCTTTCGATAGGATTCACAGCATGTCAAGCCCTGGTAAGGTTCTTCACGTTGCATCGAATTAAACCACATGCTCCATCGCTTGTGCGGGCCCCCGTCAATTCCTTTGAGTTTCATTCTTGCAAACGTACTCCCCATGCGGGATATTTAACTCGTTAGCTATAGCACTGCATGGGTTGATATGCGCAGCGATTAATATCCATCGTTTACGGCTAGGACATGGGGTATCTAATCCCATTTGCTCCCCTAGCTTTCATCTCTCAGTGTCAGTGTCGGCCCAGCAGAGTGCCTTCACCTTTGGTGTTCTTTCCGATCTCTACGCATTTCATTGCTCCACTGGAAATTTCCTCTGCCCCTATCGTACTCTAGCCCAATAGTTTCCACCACCTGTCCGGGGTTGAGCCCTGGGATTTGACAGCGGACTTAAGGAGCCACCTACAGACGCTTTAAGCCCAATCATTCCGGATAACGCTTGCATCCCCTGTCTTACCGCGGCTGCTGGCACAAAGTTAGCCGATGCTTATTCCTCAGATACCGTCAGTTCTTCTTCTCCAAAAAGGAGTTTATGACCCGTGGGCCTTCTGCCTCCACGCGGCATTGCTCCGTCAGGCTTTTGCCCATTGCGGAAGATTCCCCACTGCTGCCTCCCGTAGGAGTCTGGGCCATGTCTCAGTGCCAGTGTGGCTGATCATCCTCTCAGACCAGCTACTGATCGTCGCCTTGGTAAGCCATTACCTTACCAACTAGCTAATCAGACGCAAGTCCCTCCTTGGGCGGATCCCTCCTTTTTGCTCCGCAGCTTATGGGGTATTAGCAGTCGTTTCCAGCTGTTGTCCCCCTCCCAAGGGCAAGTTCTTACGCGTTACTCACCTGTCCACCACTGGAAACACCACGAGGATGCTTCCCGTCCGACTTGCATGTGTTAGGCATGCCGCCAGCATTTATCCTGAGCCAGAATCAAACTCTCCATGAGATTAGTAGTTTTATCACTTATAGCTTCTTTAAACGCAGAAAAGCTGAATGAAAGATGTTTCTTATTTTTTTTCTAGATACGACTTGGATTTCTTCGCTTCATATTATCTGAAGCTCACCCAAACTGTATCCCCTACTTGCAAGTCATGTCAATCCCATAAGCCTCTTATTTCTTTTTTTTTTTTTTAACCAAAAAGGACAAACAAATATGTGTTTGGAAAAACTGAACTCGGGTTCAAATTGATGACGCTAAGCTGGGATAGTTCTGGCAACACCAAATAAAATGCTTCTACCAACAAACAGTTCGGAGATTATTTTTTTTTCTCCAAATCAAATCAATCTGGAAAACTTAGCGTAACTACAGGGAGAGAAAGAGACGCAAGGAAGCAGATATGGATGATAAACAAAGCTTCTCTTTTCTTCCTTGGTTTTGACTTATACGGGTCCCGTACCACAGGAAAAATATGGGCAGAAGTAATAAAGTAATAAATTACCTGGTGTACTTGCCCTATTTGCTGTGTTTCATAAGTTTCATCCATCTAGTACGGGAGGAAAATGCAAAAGAGTTTCAATATGATATGGAAAGTTCCCAAATTCAATTGAAATTCTCGTTTGAAGACATGTTGCAAAGGAGTCAAGGCTTCCTTTTGTTTTTTACATGTACTCAAAACGATTCTAACCCCAACTTATATAGTCTTTAATTCTGCTTAGCATACTAGCATCTCTTTCTTGCCAAAACTCATTCTACTTCTGCTACACTTTTGGCACTTCTCCTTTTTCTTATCTTTGACATGTAGGATTGCTAATAGAAACTAGTGAGAAAGGTAGCTTGACCTCCATCAGCTCTCGTGGTACAATTTTTTTCCTCTGGAGCTCATCAGACTTCGAATTATAATTTGGATCAGTCTAAAAAGAAAAAAAGAGTGGGAGGGGGAAGTGCTGCGTGCGGGGCTTGACCAGTGGCTCATCGCGAAATAAGCTAACTACTAAGCCACAACCACAGAAAGAAATCAGCTATTTACCTCTTTTTTCTTTTTTTTTTCAGATTGTTTCTCGTTGCTATCTTATTTTTGTGCCTTCCTCGCCAGTCAACTACAAGCAAGTAGTCATCAGATTCCTCCCATTCTCATTTTCAAAAAATCTATATTTTAGTTCACCTACTTACTCATTGTTATTCAGTAGTTCGTTAGGTTGCCAAATCATCCTCAGGGAATCTCGTCGGAACGAAATAAAGAACAAGAGTGAAAAATTGAAGCTTCCTTCATTTCAAAATGAATTCCTTTTCAAAAAATGATTAATACTTTGGATACGCTGATATCGACTCTTCAATCTCCTTCGTATTTGATCTTCTTTCTATTTCTGTATATTACTGACGCGAAAGCAGAAAACTCAGTGCGTTTTGGTAAACCCATGCATCAATTTGATAGAGTTTTCATTTATCTATCTACATTGCTTTTTTGCAATCTGGCAAACATAGTAGCATAGTGGGGCACAAATTTTCAAATGAATTTGCAAAAAAAAAATTGAGATTTCTAGAAATTGAATTTTGTCTTCCTAGTTGGAAACAACTGAGAAAAGTTCTTTTCTTAACAATAATTAAATGACGAGGAGCCGTATGAGGTGGAAGTCTCACGTACGGTTCTGTGTAGCGACATTGTAGCTATCGACTATTTCACAACTACACCAAAAAAACCCAACTCTACCCTACGTAAAGTTGCCAGAATTTGATTAACCTCCAAATTTGAGGTAACGGCTTACATACCAGGTATTGGCCATAATTTGCAAGAACATTCGGTGGTCCTTGTGAGAAGCGGAAGGGTCAAAGACTTTCAATATAGTCTTCCTTGCTTGGTGGATACTATTTCACTTATTAATAATATATTCCTTGAAATTACAAAAAGAAAAAGAGGTCTGTTTTTATTTCGACGACAAGTAGGACAGAAAAAATAATTGCATGACTTGTTTTGTTGGATATTTCGTTCATGTTGCATTTTTTTTGTCAAAGGGTTTAAAGCTATACGGATTCGAACCGTAGACACTCTCGGTTATGCAGATCAGACTATGGAAAAGATTTCTTGAACTGCTTCTCGAACCCAACATGCCGCTTTTTTGGCATTGGGCCTTTGGTTTGTTTTTCATTTTGTTTCTTTCTTCTGTTTCATAGATCTGTGTCTTATATTTATTAAAGTACCGATCCAGTTAGTTTCAGCTCAAATCTGTCAGCATAATTGAGGAATTTTTGACAAATGATGTATCCCCATCTTATTGATAATGCCTAATCAATCTATATCTCAACTCTATAGGAAATTAGATTGAGACATAGATTGTAACAATATAATATTCTTTGAATATTTATTGAAAAGACTAAGAAAGCCAAAATAACCAGAAACAATGGTTATCTCAATTGTATTTTGGTTAGAAGTAGCTATCAAATTGAATTTTTATAACTAACAACTAGAAAAACCACTAAGTCTTGTTTTAGGTCATCCTATAAGAAGAAAATCATCGGACTTCATCCTGTTCTATATATATAAATAGGGAAGCCATTGTAACTGCCGGAAATAATAAACCTACGAGCGGTATAAATATAGAGGGTAAATAAGATGCTGCCATGGTAAAATTGCCTTAAAAAAAAGTATTTATACAACAATGTAATTCTGTTTCACTCTCCTTTCTAGTATCTAATGATATTCTTTTTGTTCCATAAAGAAAAGGGGTTTTTAGTTTTCAAAACTAATGTAATTAGAATTAGAATATTTTGTTTCGTAGATATTCTTTTTGTTCCATAAAGAAAAGGGGTTTTTAGTTTTCAAAACTAATGTAATTAGAATTAGAATATTTTGTTTCGTAGAATTTTGTTTTTCTGCAGGACAGAAAAACGAAGTCCATCAACAAGCAAAATGTATTTTACCCTATATATATATGAAAAAAACGGAACAAATTAGTAAATTACTAGCTTTTTTTATAAGGAACTGATGAGTAAAGATCAGATATTTTGCTCAAAACACCTTTTATAAGAATACATGGAACAATTAAATCGAGTAGCCCATTCTCAAATAAGGCCTCATCTAATTGAAAACAATCATGTACTTTTTGACCCAATGTTTCTTCAATTACCCTTTTGCCGGCAAATGCTATATAGGCTTTGGATTCGGCAATAATTATATCTCCTAACATCCCAAACTTAGCAGTAACACCTCCAGTGGTTGGATAAGTAAGGATGGAAATATAAAGTAATGTTTTTTTAACTTGATAATAATGCAAAGCAGAAGAAATTTTATCCATTTGCATTAAACTCACTGTACCTTCCTACATACGTGCTCCTCCAGAGGCGCAAACTAAAACTAGTGGCAGAGCTTTTGTGTGGCATATTCAATTAAACGAGTAATTTTTTCACCTACTACAGAACCCATACTCCCCCCCATAAATTGGAAGTCCATAACACCAGGTGCAATAAGTGTTCCATTTGAATATCCGATACCTGTTTGAATAGCCTCAAGTAACCCTGTTTTCTCTTGAGACCTAATTAAACGATTTTCATAAGACTCCTTGTCGCAAAAACTTAAAACGTCTTTTGAAATTGTGTCTTCATCCAAGGGAATCCACGTGTTCAGGTCAATTGAAGGTTCGATCCTTTCCATACTATCCATTGAAAGATGATTTCCATGTTCTTCATAAACACTTTTGTTCTGTTTTGAAAACTTTATATGAAGCATATTTCCACAGTTTTCACACCGAGCCCATAAGTCATTATTATTTTCACTAAGAATTATTTTTTTATCGTTTTCATGTGCAATGGAGTTTTGCACAACCTCTTCAAAAAAAGCTTCAATTAATCCACCAAATTTTTGCTTATCCCCTAACCACTTTCATACAGACGTAATAATCTCCTTCTCATCAGTTTTTCAGCTAATAGAAAACTCCGAAAAATAATAAATTGGAAATTATGAAAATTTTTTAGTTAATTAATGATATTTTAGGCGTTTGACTTAAATTCTCCAACAAAAAACTGGATTATGAAGTTACATATTTTGATTAAAGTTACCTGAGCTGAACCACAAAGTTCAGTATTGGTGGAGCTTGTTAATTTTTATTTTCTAAGTTTTTGATAGGAAGGAATCAATGGGTTTAAAATTATCAGATATGTAAATTAGAATTGGAAAAAAATGTGTTTCTTTCATTGATTCAGCGATCATACTTTGAGGTACCAAGAAAAGAAGAGTATTGAGTGAGAAAAAAAAAAATTCCAATACTCAATACTCTTACTATGTATCCATAATCAGTTTCTCAGAATCAAATTGCAATATGCTCCGATCCAAACCAAAAAAGTTGGAAATGTCGCAATGAGTTATAATACATCAACTCTATCAAATTTGAATTTGATTGCTTTCCATATTTCGCATGCGGCGGCCAATTCTGGACTCCACTGAGCAGCTTCACGAATTATCTCATTACCTTCACAAGCCAGATCACGTCCCTCATTACGATCCTACACACAAGCCTCCAATGCTACGCGGTTAGCAACGGCACCAGGGGCATTTCCCCAAGGATGTCCCAATGTTCCCCCGCCAAATTGTAAGACAGAATCATCCCCAAAAATTTCGGTTAGGGCGGGCATATGTCATACGTGAATACCCCCTAAAGCTACGGGAATTACACCAGGCATAGATACCCAATCTTGGGTGAAGTATATACCACGCTTACAATCTTTTTCAATGTAGTCGTCGCGAAGTAAATGGACAAATCCTAGGGTAACTTCTCGTTCACCTTCTAATTTGCCCACCATAGTTCCTACATGGATATGATCTCCACCAGACATACGTAAGGCTTTGGCTAAAACACGGAAATGCATACCATGATTTCTTTGTCTATCAATAACAGCATGCATGGCTCGGTGAATATGAAGAAGTAGCCCTTTGTTTCTAGAATAGATAGCTAAACTAGTATTTGCGGTAAAACCACCGGTCAGATAGTCATGCATGATGATTGGTGCACCCAATTCACTGGCATAGTCAGCTCTTCTAAGCATTTCTTTAGTTGTGCCCGCGGTGGCATTTAAATAATGTCCCTTAATTTCACCCGTTTCATTCTAGGATTTATAAAGAGCTTCGGCTACGAAGCAAAAGCGATCTCTCCAACGCATAAACGGTTGGGAATTAACTTTTTCATCATCTTTTGTGAAATCAAGTCCACCACGAAGGCATTCATAAATTGTCCATAATTTTTAGCAGACAAGCCCAATTTTGGCTTGATTGTACATCCCAATAGAGGATGACCATATTTGTTTAATTTATCTCTTTCGACCTGAATACCATGAGGAGGCCCAAGAAAAGTCTTGGAATAAGCAGGAGGAATCCGTAGGTCTTCCAGGCGCAGAGCGCGTAAGGCCTTGAATCCAAAAACATTACCTACAATAGAAGTCAGCATATTGGTGACGGACCCTTCCTCAAATAAATCCAAGGGGTACGCTACATATGCAATATACTAGTTTTCCTCCCCGGCAACGGGTTCAATATCGTAGCACCAACCTTTGTATCGATCAAGAATAGTAAGTCTGTTTGTCCATACTGTGGTCCATGTACCTGTAGAGGATTCCGCAGCCACCGCAGCTCCGGCCTCTTCAGCTGGTACTCTGGGTTGTGGGGTCATTCGAAAAGCGGCTAAGATATCAGTATCTTTGACCTTATACTCGGGAGTGTAATAAGTCAATCGGTAATCTTTGACACCAGCTTGAAATCCAACACTTGCATGCAAGACGTAAAGTGTGGGTTTTGGAAATTTATTTTATCTACACACGATACTTAATACCTTTAAAGAATGCATTTGAACAATGGAACATTATTATTTTATACTGTTTGCACATGGGATGCAACCAATTATTCCAATTTTCTGCAAAAATTGCTCAAAAAGTAGCACTTTTAATACATTGACTCAAGAATCTGTTTGTGGTTAGACTGATTCGTGAATGACAAACTACCTAAGTGTGGATTCCTTTGACCTAACTGAGAATCTGGTTATAAAAAAACTGCATGTACGGATCACTAACGTCTACATGACCGAGTACTAATTTTGTGAATGTTGAACTCATATGTATGTAAAAAAAAAAGATTATTGATTTTGTTCAGTCTCTTAGTTTCTCGATTCAAAGCCACATCTGATAGTTGAAATAAGGACGGAAAATAAATAAAAGTGAGACTCAAATGAATAAATTTATTTCCCATTGAACACTTAATGGTGAAATACCAACCAAATACTTCTATCGATTCAGTAATCAAATAAATTAAAAAAAAACACATCGAACCAATTATGAAAACCAGTTCCTTCTCTTTCGAAATTTCTGAATTGGTGGAAAAAAACGTGGGGTACATCACTCAGATCATTGGACCAGTATTGGATGTGACTTCTTCTCTAGGAAAAATGCCCAACATATACAATGCACTAGTTGTTAAAGGAAAAAACTCAGCAGGCCAGGAAATTAATGTTACGTGCGAAGTTCAACAATTGTTGGGTAACAATGAAGTAAGAGCCGTAGCCATGAGTGCCACCGATGGCTTAATGAGAGGTATGGGTGTTGTTGATACAGGAGCCCCTCTTAGTGTCCCAGTTGGTCAAAATACTCTTGGTCGAATATCTAACGTCCTAGGTGAACCCATTGATAATCTGGGCCCTATTCAAAATAGTACAAAATTTCCAATTCATAGATCTGCTCCGACCTTTACTCAATTGGATACCAAGTTATCCATTTTTGAAACGGGAATTAAAGTTGTGGATCTTTTAGCTCCATACCGTCGCAGTGGAAAAATTGGTTTATTTGGAGGAGCAAGAGTTGGAAAGACACTTCTTATCATGGAATTAATTAATAATATTGCGAAAGCCCATGGAGGTGTATCTGTATGTGGCAGAGTGGGAGAACGTACACATGAGGGGAACAACCTTTACATGGAAATGAAGGAATCAAAAGTCTTTAATGAAGAAAATATATCAGAATCAAAAGTAGCTTTAGTATATGGGCAGATGAATGAACCACCGGGAGCTCGTATGAGAGTTGGCTTAACTGCTCTAACAATGGCAGAATATTTTAGGGATATTAATAAGCAAGATGTACTCCTATTTATTGATAATATTTTTTGATTCGTCCAAGCAGGCTCGGAGGTCTCAGCATTACTTGGTAGAATGCCTTCAGTTGTAGGTTACCAACCGACCCTTGGTACTGAAATGGGATCACTTCAAGAAAGAATTACTTCTACCAAAGAAGGATCAATAACTTCCATTCAAGCTGTCTACATACCCGCGGATGATTTGACTAACCAGCTCTCGCCACGACGTTTGCACATTTAGATGCTACAACTGTGCTTTCAAGAGGTTTAGTAGCGAAAGGTATTTATCCGGCTGTGGATCCGTTGGATTCAACATCAACTATGCTATAGCCTTGGATTGTAGGTGAGGAGCATTACAAGACAGCACAGGGGGTTAAGCAGACTTTGCAGCGTTATGAAGAGCTTCATGACATTATAGCTATTCTAGGACTAGACGAGTTATCCGAGGAGGATTGTTTGTCAGTAGCTAGAGCACGAAAAATAGAACGTTTTTTATCACAATCCTTTTTTGTGGCAGAAGTTTTCACCGGTTCTCCAGGTAAATACGTCAGCTTAACAAAAACAATAAAGGGATTTCAAATGATTCTTTCTGGAGAGCTGGATAGTCTTCCTAAGCAAGCTTTTTATTCAGTTGGGAATATTGAAGAAGCCGCTGCAAAGGCCGCAGCTTTGCAAGCGGAGGGTCAATAAAAGATATGGTATTAAGTCTTCGTGTAATGGCCCCTAATCGAATAGTTTGGCATTCCGAGGTCGGGGAAATTATTTTATCTACCAACAGTGGTCAGATTGGGATACTGCCTAATCATGCACCCCTTCTTACAGCTTTGGATATGGGGGTTTCAAAAATATGTAGTGGTGGACAATGGTCCGCAATGGCTTCAATGGGCAGCTTCGCCATGATAGATAATAATCGAGTAACTATAATAGTCAATGAAGCAGAAGTGTCTGATGAAATTGATCCCGTCGAGGCACAAAAAGATTATGAGGTAGCTCAGATGGAGTTAGCTAAAGCAGAAGGTAGAAAAAGAAAAATAGAAGCCAACTTAGCATTTAAAAGGGCTAAAGCTAGATTAGAAGCTTCAACTATTTCTTACGTCGGTTTCTAAAGTAAAACCAATCTTAATCTTAGTGACGCAAACCTACTCCAATACTATGTGTGTAAGACGTATTGGAAACAGTGAAACTTATTACTTATTTATTATGTACCGACTCAACATTATTTTAGTAGTTTCGATATCTAATAAGTTTTTTACCTACTATTGGATTCGAACCAATGACTCTTGCCGTATGAAAGCAATACTCTAGCCACTGAGTTAAGTAGGTGGCTAGTAAGTAGTTATCATTACATTAATCTTTAAAGCTACCTGTTTTTATCTTATCGTATTTAACTTAAGCTATACTTATTATACACTTGATAATCAGTTGAAGCAAGTTTCTGTGTCACATCACTAAAAAAAAATAGTAATTATAATAAATATGATAGAGCCAGTTACACACTTTTGTTTTTATTCTGCTTGCATAACCTGACAAAATGTAGTTGTATAAAATACAATAATTTGTGTAGAATCATTTTTAGTTAGGGCTATAGCTCAGCGGTAGAGTGTCTCGTTTACATGTGCGCCGATGTTTTTTAGAAGATTTGTCGAAATGAAACGTTTCATGTGAAAATTTTACATGAGAAATTTTTGTCTTACTTTCTTACCACGAAAGAACAGTAGCATGACAAGTAAAAAAAGTCGATTGCAACGAGATCTAAAAAGCTGATATGGTGGATAATTGATATATCCAATGCTAAATTTGGTTGGATAATAAATTGGGATCCAAAAAAAATCTCTTCTTTGTCTCACAAACTTTCGGGTGTAAAAAGTGTGTGTGTTGCAAAAAAAATTAGTTTTTACAAGCGATAGAGACCTTTTTTTTGGATTGCGTATCTTTAGCAAACAAAGGCAAACCTGTTTCAACACGTAGTTGAGAATCTTCTCGGGATACTTCGGGATTACTTAATGCATTTCTTTTTCAGGTCGTTCTTTTTTTGTTTAACTATAACAAGTATCCAATTCAAAGAAAAGAAAAAATACTTGAAAAAGATTTGTTTGATTGAGCATACAGAACCAATTCTTTTTATTTGTTTTTGAAACAAAACAAAGTTGGTACATCAACATATGTTTGTCTCCAATTAAACTGGGAGCAGTTGGTTAGAGAGCCCAATGCCACAAAAGCGACATGTTGGGTTCGAGAAGCAGTTCAAGAAATCTTTTCCATAGTCTGATTTACATAACCGAGAGTGTCTACGGTTCGAATCCGTATAGCCCTAAACCCTTTGACAAAAAAAATGCAACATGAATGAAATATCCACCAAAACAAGTCATTCAATTATTTTTTCTGTCCAACTTGTCGTCCAAATAAAAACATACCTCTTTTTCTTTTTGTAATTTCAAGGAATATATTATTAATAAGTGAAATAGTATCCACCAAGTAAGGAAGACTATTTTGAAAGACTCGTGAAAGGGGTTAGGCAGAAAAAATCGGAGGTATTTATGATCAAGTTTTTTGCTACTCTTACTGGTCTTATTGGTGGTGTATCTAGATTTGTCCGTGTTCGCATGCGCACATTCACACTTGAACATCTATGCTAGTCTTTCACTAATTCTCTGAACAAAAAAGGTGCACTAACCAATGAGGATCATCAGCGCATTATTTTGGAGTCTGCGTGGAATAATGACCTTATCTCGAAGAATGCATCCAACAGAATTTTTCGGACACGCCTAGTTCTTCTTGCTGCTGGATCCTTCTATCAAGACATGGTCTCTAGCTTTGTACGCTCCTTTGCTTTATTTCTACCCACATATATATTAACCTATTCCGTTCGCATTTATGTTAAGAAAAAGAATAGGATGCAGGCTTTCAGAAATCATCCCCACGGCAAGGTGGTCATCCAAGGTCGGTGGCTCGTTCTTGGTATATGTATATGTATATGTATATGTATATGTATATGTATATGTATACGTATATGTATATGTATATGTATATGTATACGTATATGTATATGTATATGTATATGTATATGTATACGTATATGTATATGTATATGTATATGTATATGTATATGTATATGTATACGTATACGTATATGTATATGTATACGTATACGTATATGTATATGTATATGTATATGTATACGTATACGTATACGTATATGTATATGTATATGTATATGTATATGTATATGTATATGTATATGTATATGTATATGTATATGTATATGTATATGTATATGTATATGTATATGTATATGTATATGTATATGTATATGTATATGTATATGTATATGTATATGTATATGTATATGTATATGTATATGTATATGTATATGTATACGTATATGTATATGTATATGTAAGTGTATATGTATATGTATATGTAAGTGTATATGTATATGTAAGTGTATATGTATATGTAAGTGTATATGTATATGTATATGTATATGTATATGTATATGTATATGTATATGTATATGTATATGTATATGTATACGTATATGTATATGTATATGTATACGTATATGTATATGTATATGTATATGTATACGTATATGTATATGTATATGTATATGTATATGTATATGTATATGTATATGTATATGTATATGTATATGTATATGTATATGTATATGTATATGTATATGTATATGTATATGTATATGTATATGTATATGTATATGTATATGTATATGTATATGTATATGTATATGTATATGTATATGTATATGTGTATGTATATGTATATGTATATGTGTGAAGAGAGATGGTGGATGCAATCCAAAGATGAGTAGGTGCTGCTACAACCAACTTCACACCAGCCAACTGAGACTTCAGAGTTGATTAGTAGACCCTTTGAGCTTCCTAAATCCACCAAAATATCAGCCAAGTACTTTGGAACATGTATCCCAAAAGTTTAAGTCAAGACAGACTAGTTGCGAAATGACTAGCTCCCAAAACTTGCTATTTTTGGACATACACCTGCTGGAAAACATGAACAGTGCTCTCAACCTGGTAGGAATTAGAAAATTCCTTTTGGGCATAGCAAATAGACTTAGCAAGCTTCCCAATCCAAATTAAACTACTTCAAACGATGGACTGAGCACTGAGAACAAGATTCATCAATTTCTGGAACATGCCCACCATTCTCGGGGCTATGCAGAGATAGACTAGTGAGCAGTAAAATGCAGATATCTCCAAAATTGAAAATCCAATGACCTTGAAAATTTATTTAAAACAGAAGACAGTAAGAGCTATCCAACGCATGTTAAAACACTGAAAAACGTTGAGTAAAACTCGAGATATGACCTTCTGAAGTCAGTGCTCTGAGTGAGTATAGCAGAGAACAAAACAGAGAAGTAGATGATGATAAATGTATAGATTCACATATGATTACAACCACATTGGCAATGAATCTTTGCACAATGGGAGTAGAATGATAGAGCTATGGAGTAAGCTCTTCAATCTCTACAAAATGAAATGAAGTGGTCACGTACAAGGCTTGCTAATCGCCTCTTCCTTCTTGCTCTTTTTATAGCTATTCTTGGAGGGAGTTTTGAACTCGAATTCAAATGGCTCCACCTAAAAGTGATCCCCAAAGTTAGGAGATATTCCCTCAGCTCAAAAATTCGTGGTTTTAGGTAGTTAGAGCCACGAATTTGCTTTTACATCATGGATGAGGTAAGCCATCCTTTTCCTTTTTTCTTTTTCCATTTACAAGAGATAAAATGTACTCTTTTACAAGACGTGTTCACATGACTACACATGTGACTTACAAATGATCATAATATCAAGCATATCAAGCATGTAGGGTTGGGTAAAATGTACCAACAGCTCCCCCTCAAGCCTAACATGCTTGGCCTCCAAATAAGTCTTCAATTGTCCTTGATTTCCTGCAAGCCAATCATCAACTTGAATCTACTTAACTTTGTACCATCAAGAGCTTTAGTCAACATGTCGGCACATTGCATATCTGTAGAGACATAGGATATTTGAATATCCTTGCTCATTAGCTTCTCCCTTACATAATGGTAGTGGACTTCAATATGCTTGGTTCTAGCATGGTATACCGGATTAGCTGCTAGATGTAGTGAGCTTGTGTTGTCACTAAAAATGTGAGGTGTTGAAGAATGAAGTCCAAGATCCGTGTACAAAGACTTTAACCACATGATTTCTTGAGTTGCATTAGCCAAACCTCTATATTCGGCTTCGGTAGAAGATAATTTCACGGTTGGTTGCTTCTTCTATGACCAAGAAATGATTTTTGAACCTGCAAATGATATATACCCGGATGTGCTTCTTCTATCATCTCTAGATCTGGCCCAATCTGCATCTGAGTAGACCTTTAGCTCAATATCTGAAGTATATGAATAAAACAAACCTTCATTCATGGTCCCCTTTAGGTACTTGAGGACTCTCTTGGCCGCTTCCATATGTGGTCTTCTCGGCTTATGCATAAACTGACTCAATATGCTAACACTATAGCATATATCCACCCTTGTGAGTGTTGCATAGTTCAAACTTCCAACCAAGCTTTGATAGCTTGTGATGTCTTCAATTGGCTCTCCTTCATAAGCACTAAGCTTATGATTTTGCTCCATAGGTGTACCTGCACACTTGGTATTTTCCATCTTGAATTTGACGAGCATGTCATGCACATACTTCCTTTGTGTGATGTATATACCTGAATCTGTGTAGATTAACTCCAATCCAAGAAAATAAGTGAGTGATCCGAGGTCACTTATTTTGAACTCCTCCTTCATTTGACTCTTTACCTGTTTGATTCCTTCAAGATCATTGCCTGTGATAATAATATCATCAACATACACACAGAAATAGATCACTTCAGATCCATTCCTCTTTATGAACAAAGAGGTATCCGCCTTGCTAGCTTTGAATCCTTGGTCCTGCAAATAAGTTGTTGGAGAAACAATCACTAACTGGACATATATTTGAAGGTCAAATCTTAGGAAGAAAACCCCATGCCTATGTGAAGGGACAAATTCACAAATGTATTATACTTGTAAAGTTAGTTCACTTTAGTTCTAGAAATTTTTTAAAAGTCACGGGAATGAGAAAGTCTATATAAGTTAGTTAGTATTAACTGACGCGGTGAGAAGAAGAAGGAGGAAGACAATGAGAAAGTGAGAAGAACTCATTTTTGTATGACTGAGTATAGTCGGGCTTCTCTGAGCGAGAAAGCACTTGTAAGCTTCTGAGTTTTCATAGTTATGACAAGAACTAGTTAAAGTTATGTGTATAAGTCTTCTTCCTCCATCTCCAGTGTTTGTCTTCTGTGTAATGATTTGAAAGGTTGAAGTTTTCCAAGCAAGTCGATGCGTGGCATCGAATCTCACTTGATAAGTCCTTATCTTCATATCTGATTTTTATCTACTGCCAAATCTTCTTGAAAAGATGATGTTGTTGGAGCAACTCGATGCCTGGCATCGAATTCCAGTTGATAAGTCATATTGTAAGTGTGCATGAAATCACCTATAGTTTTGGTGTCCAGAAGATCAAGACTTTATGCAGGAAATCGATGCTCGGCATCGAATCCCTGCTGAAAAGTGGCCAAAAACATCCCAAGTCGATGCCCGGCATCGAATTCTCGTTGCAAGTCGATGCTAGGCATCGAATTCTAATTTTAAACAGGCGCTCTTACTATAACAGAAAAGATTTCCAGTTTTGGAAGGTCATACAGGGTCATCTTGTGAAGGCCATAACTTGAGTTCTAGAGATCTGTTTGATGCATATGATAGCTTGTTGGAAAGCTCTACTCTTCTAGTTTCAGCCTATAAAGTTTCATGGAGAAATAATACTTGAGCTAGGAGAAATTAGCAAAATACTGAAGGTATGTCATTTCGGTGACTAGGAATTTCTGTAGAAGCAAAATTCTCACTTTAGGCTATCATTTCTCAAAGTTTGGAGTGGCAATGAGTTAATGGTGACCATAGAGGTGTTCTAGTGTCACATTAATTCATTTCTTGTGGTGTTTCATACATCAACAAGTGGTATCAGAGCAGAAAGGTCTTGAAGATCAGAAGGCGGCAAAGGTACGAGAAGTTTTGGAAAGTTTTCCATTAAAGTTTCAAAGGTGAAGCATTTGAAGACACAAGGCATCAAAAGGTTACTTCAAAAGTATCCTCATACACAAAGAACTTCAAAAGGTATTATCCTTTATCCTTTAAGCTCACAGGTTGCAGCAGAAGAAAAGAACTATGGCAGATCATATCTCCATTGACAAACTGGACAGAGATAATTACCCCGCATGGGTAATGAGAATGGAAGCCTTACTTATGAGTAAGGATCTCATGGTATATGTAACAGGTGAAGAAGAGAAGCCAGTATTTGAAGATGAAAGCCGACCAAAGAAAGAGGAACTTGATGCTTTAAAGCATTGGCAGAAGAAGGATGCAAGTGCAAAAGCATACATCTACAATACAATCTCTGATTATTTGCTACCACACATCAGAGGATTGGAATCATCTGAAGATATATGGAATGCATTGGAGTATCATTTCCAAAGTACTACTAAAGCACGGAAAGCAAGTCTATGGTCAGAGTTTACAACATTCAAGAAGAAGCCAAGTCAATCCATTAGTGATTATGTCACTAAGATGAAGGATCTTGCAGATAGTCTTGGATCCATAGATGAAGATGTTGAAGATCACAGATTGATTGCTCAGCTACTTGCAGGTTTGAGAGGGGATGAAAGGTGGAAACCTTTTGTCTTATCAACAGAACTTTCATTAAATCATTATGTTCCAGATTTGAACCAGTTGCTTGGTTTGATGCTCACATATGAGCAAGACTTGAAGGGAGATGGAGATAAAGGACAAAGTTCTGCAATGTACATGAAGAACAAGAAGAAAGGAGATAAAGGTAAAGCAAAGGATGAAGAGGAGTCTAGTTCTCAAGCTTATTATGCAAGAGGTAAAGGCACTGGCAGAGGAAGAGCAAGAGGTTTTGGAAGAGGAAGAGGTAATCAAAATAACAACAAGAAGGCTTGTTGGATCTATGGATTGAGTAATCATTTGGCTCATGACTGTTGGCACAATCAACAAGGATCAAACCAGAATCAAAACAACAATAGCAGAGGTCGAGGTGGAAGATATCAAAGTAATTTTCAGAGAGGTAGACAAAGTCAAAGAGGAGGCTACGGTAGAGGTGGAGGAAGAAGTTGGGGACAGAATCAATCCTACAACACCACCTACTACAACTATGCAAATGACACACATAATGAAAGTCATACATCATTGATGATGAATTCAATCAGCACATCAGATAAAGAAGATCTAAAGGTATTTTACATTGACTCTGGATGTTCTAATCATTTGTCAGGAAACATAGAATTGATGTCAGAATTGGAAAAAGGCATTTCTAGTCATACAGTTCAAACAGGTGATAATACAAGACATAGTGTACATTCAATTGGAAAAGTGAAATGCAAGAGTGGAGCAGATTTGCTAACCAATGTTTTGTATGTTCCCACAATACCTAAAAACTTGATTAGTGTGGGACAGATAGTTGAAAAAGGTTTTCAAGTCAGGTTTACAAATGAAGGAGTATTTGTGGAAGATCCAGAGAATGGATATAATAAGATTGTCTCTGGTAAGAAAGAAGGTAGACTCTTTACTTTAAGAGTGCAAGGAAACATTGGTCAAGCTTTGCTCACACATGGTGAAGGAGTGATTACAGAACTTGATCTCTGGCATAAGAGATTAGGTCATTTCAATGAAAGAGGAATTAAAGCTATGGTTGCTAATCAGTCTGTACTAGGATTAACAAATGTGCAAAGTCAACATATGGTTTATAAATGTGAAGCATGTCAAATGGGTAAAGCACACAGGTTACCATTTCAAAAGAAAGGATTCAAACATGATGGAGTACTTGAGCTCATTCATACAGATGTATGGGGACCAACAAAAGAAGGATCTATCAGTGGCTCAAGGTACTATGTTCTTTTCATTGATGATGCTACAAGATGGATAACATTATATGTTTTGAAGGAAAGATCAGAAGTGTTTGGAGCTTTCAAGCATTTTCATGCATATGCAGAGAGAGTCACAGGTCAAAAGCTTAAGAGACTGAGGTCTGATGGAGGGGGAGAATATTTCTCCCAAGAGTTCAATGATTATCTTTGGAATGCAGGTATTAAGAGAGAAATAACTTGCAGGTATACACCACAACAAAATGGTGTAGCAGAAAGAAGGAACAGGACTTTGGTTGAGTTTGCTAGAGCTATGTTGAAGGAGAAGAATTGTCCAAATTATCTTTGGGCTGAAGCTGTAAATACAGCTACATATCTTGTGAATAGATTACCATGTGCAGCTCTCAATGATATGACTCCATATGAAGCGTGGTGGGGTAAGAAACCAACACTAGATCACTGTAGAGTGTTTGGATCAATTGCATATGCTTATGTGCCATCACAACTTAGGCATAAACTTGAACCAAAGGCAGAAAAATATGTGTTCATTGGTTATGATGAAAAGCAGATGGGTTACAGGTTGTGGAATCCTTTAACCAAACAATTTCTTGTTTCTAGAGATGTTACATTTGATGAACAGAAAAGTTGGTATGTAGATCAAAGCATACAGCTGAAGAATTTGAAGAAGAGGTAAGAAGATGTGAGAAAGGAAAATCAATTGTGCAGGTAAATAGAGATGAAGACTATATGCAAGCAAGTACATCCACAAGTGGATTAACAAGAAGAAATGAAGAAGCTCCTATATTTGATGAAGAGGTGTATCCAGACACATATGAAGAATGTGAACCAAGAAGGTCAAGCAGGACTAGAAGACAACCAGAAAGGTATTCTTATGATACTTCTTACATAACTAAGAAGAACTATGCATATATGGTCAAAGATGATGAAGAACCTCAGAACTATGATGAAGCTAAAGGTAAGAAGCAATGGGAAGAAGCAATGAAGGAAGAGTTCAATGCACTGGAGGAGAACAAGACATGGGAACTTGTTCCTAAACCAAATGGTAAGAAAGTAATTGGAAATAAATGGGTTTATAAAGTGAAGAAGCTTGCAGATGGAAGTATAGCCAGATACAAAGCTAGATTGGTGGTGAAAGGCTATGCCCAGACCTATGGCATAGATTATGATGAGACATTCAGTCCCGTAGCTAAGATGTCAACTATAAGGACAATCATTTCTATTGCAGCTTCAAAAGGATGGACTCTAAGTCAATTGGATATAAAAAATGCATTCTTGAATGGATACATATCAGATGAGGTATACATGGAACAACCTCAAGGGTTTATAGATTCCAGGTATCCAAATTTTGTTTGCAGGTTGAGAAGAGCATTGTATGGATTGAAGCAAGCTCCAAGAGCTTGGAACTATAGACTGGTGAAGTATCTCAATGATCTTGGATATCAAAGTTCAAAAGTAGACCCAAGTCTACTTATCAGAAGAACAGAGGAAGGTACAATCTACATTTGTATTTATGTAGATGACATTATAATCACAGGTACTTCAGATGAAGGAATCAAGGAGGTAAAGAGATTACTTGAGAAAGAGTTTAGGATCAGTGACCTAGGAAAGTTATCATACTTTCTTGGAATGGAAGTTACTTATACAGATCATGGCATATATGTGTCACAAGAAAGGTATCTTCTGAACTTGTTGAAGAAGTTTGATATGGAAAATTGCAGAGAAGCTTCAACTCCACTTGAAGTTAATCACAAGCTCAGTAAATATGATGGTGCAGACTACAAAGATATGAGGAAGTATCAATCTCTTGTGGGTAGTTTGATTTATGCTACACTAACAAGACCTGATCTTAGTTATGCAGTGGGAGTTTTGTCACAATTCATGCATTGTCCAAAGGACCCACATTGGGTTGCAGGTGAAAGAGTTCTCAGATATATCAAAGGAACTATAAAGGAAGGATTATATTATCCTTTTACATCAGATTTGAAGTTGAGAGCCTATAGTGATTCAGATTGGGCAGGTAACCAGGATGACAGAAGATCAACTCATGGTTACATGATATACATTGGTGATAAGCTTGTAAGTTGGTGTTCAAAGAAACAACACAGTAGCATTATCATCAACTGAAGCAGAGTACAAAGGACTTGTGGAAGCAGCTAAGGAAGTCATATGGATGCAGACATTGTTCAAGAGCTTAGGCATTGATCAAGGTACACCTACAATACATGGAGATAATATGAGTTCACTTTATCTTGCAGCAAATCCAGTATTTCATGCAAGGACAAAGCACATAGAGATACATTATCATTTTCTCAGAGAAAAGGTAATGGAGAAGGAGATTGAAGTGGAGTACATTTCTACTAAAGATCAGATAGCAGACATAATGACAAAGAGCTTGGATGGTGTGAAGACCAGCAGATTCAAAAGCATGGCAGGAGTAAAAGAAAAGAAGATGATATAAAGAAACAGGGAATGTCAATTAGTGATTGAGGGGGAGCTGTTGGAGAAACAATCACTAACTGGACATATATTTGAAGGTCAAATCTTAGGAAGAAAACCCCATGCCTATGTGAAGGGACAAATTCACAAATGTATTATACTTGTAAAGTTAGTTCACTTTAGTTCTAGAAGTTTTTTAAAAGTCACGGGAATGAGAAATTCTATATAAGTTAGTTAGTATTAACTGACGCGGTGAGAAGAAGAAGGAGGAAGACAATGAGAAAGTGAGAAGAACTCATTTTTGTATGACTGAGTATAGTCGGGCTTCTCTGAGCGAGAAAGCACTTGTAAGCTTCTGAGTTTTCATAGTTATGACAAGAACTAGTTAAAGTTTTGTGTATAAGTCTTCTTCCTCCATCTCCAGTGTTTGTCTTCTGTGTAATGATTTGAAAGGTTGAAGTTTTCCAAGCAAGTCGATGCGTGGCATCGAATCTCACTTGATAAGTCCTTATCTTCATATCTGATTTTTATCTACTGCCAAATCTTCTTGAAAAGATGATGTTGTTGGAGCAACTCGATGCCTGGCATCGAATTCCAGTTGATAAGTCATATTGTAAGTGTGCATGAAATCACCTATAGTTTTGGTGTCCAGAAGATCAAGACTTTATGCGGGAAGTCGATGCCCGGCATCGAATCCCTGCTGAAAAGTGGCCAAAAACATCCCAAGTCGATGCCCGGCATCGAATTCTCGTTGCAAGTCGATGCTAGGCATCGAATTCTAATTTTAAACAGGCGCTCTTACTATAACAGGAAAGATTTCCAGTTTTGGAAGGTCATATAGGGTCATCTTGTGAAGGCCATAACTTGAGTTCTAGAGATCCGTTTGATGCATATGATAGCTTGTTGGAAAGCTCTACTTCTCTCGTTTCAGCCTATAAAGTTTCATGGAGAAATAATACTTGAGCTAGGAGAAATTAGCAAAATACTGAAGGTATGTCATTTTGGTGACTAGGAATTTCTGTAGAAGCAAAATTCTCACTTTAGGCTATCATTTCTCAAAGTTTGGAGTGGCAATGAGTTAATGGTGACCATAGAGGTGTTCTAGTGTCACATTAATTCATTTCTTGTGGTGTTTCATAATTCAACATAAGTCACCAATCTGAAATTCCAAGATCTTGGAGCTTGCTTCAATCCATACAAAGCTTTCTTTAGTTTGCATACATAGTTAGGATGATGTGCATCCTCTATCCAGGAGGTTGTGCCATATACACTTCCTCAGAAATCCATCCATTCAAGAAAGCATTCTTTACATCAAGCTGATAGAGATTCCAATTTCTAGATGCAGGAAGGCTAATGAGAACCCTAATTGTAGGCATTTTTGCAACAAGAGAGAAAGTCTCCTCATAATCAATACCATGGGTTTGAGCAAACCCTTTAGCAACTAACCTTGATTTGTGTCTATTTATACTTCCATCTGGATTCCTCTTGATTTTGTATATCCATCGAGATCCAATTACCTTCATAGATGGCTTGTTAGGTACAAGCTCCTGTTGGGAATTGAACTCACGACCTCCCGGTTAGGAGTGCGATGGGCTAACCACTTGCCCCAAAAGCCATGGTTGAGGATTACTTCCTAATCCTCTCTCTTAAGGCATGGTTCAACCATCTCCTACTAGGATTATGTGACATTCCTTTCCCCCTTAGACTGAGCATTGTCCTCAATGCTCACTTGTGGACCCTTCTAACTCTTGGACCCACTTTCCATGCATGAGTGTTTCCACCAACCTCAAACTCCAGCACATGGACCAAATTTGGACCTATCCCACCCTCCGTGGGTGCCCAAATGCCCATGCGCCTTCATCCAAGGCCAGTTTCACACTCACCACGGATAAGTGCTTTTTCCAAGTGCCCACAAATGAGGCGCAAACCTCCGTCTCGCCCAATTTCTCAACTAGGCTCTGATACCAATGTTGGGAATTGAACTCACGACCTCCCGGTTAGGAGTGCGATGGGCTAACCACTTGCCCCAAAAGCCATGGTTGAGGATTACTTCCTAATCCTCTCTCTTAAGGCATGGTTCAACCATCTCCTACTAGGATTATGTGACAGCTCCCAAGTGTCATTCTCCTTCAAGGCTTCCATTTCTTCATCCATTGCATCTCTCCAAGCTTTCTTGCTTTGTGCTTCTTCGAATGTGGTAGGTTCTTCATTGGTTGAATCCTTTGCAATGTAGATTGAGTGCTTGGTGACCAAAGAAGTATCATAACCAAACCTTTCAGGTTTCTTCTTCTCCCTTAGAAGACCTTCTAAGTGGTTGATGTGAGCTCTCGGGTCCATATGTAGCATCCTCATCTTTGCTTTACCTTTGTTCTTCCATAGCTTTAGTCTTTCCAAGTCTTTTACGTCAATCTTCGAATCACTTTCTTCAATCTGCTTTGGCTCCTTTGGTTGAAGTGATGGAAAATCTTCATCCAAGTCATATGGCAGCTTCACTTTCCTGTCATCATCAAACCATGATTTTTTTTCATCAAAAATTACATCTCTACTCACATAAAATCCTTTATTGGTTGGATTGTACAATCTATATCCTTTTTGGTTTTGATCATAACCAATGAATGCACACTTCTCTGCCTTGGGATCCAATTTCCCTCTTACTTGAGAAGGAATGTGAGCAAAGGCTAAGCATCCAAAGATTTTACAATGCTCTAGACTAGGTCTTCTTCCATTCCACACTTCATATGGAGTTGTTCCATCTAGTGACTTAGATGGAAGTCTATTTATGAGATATGTGGCTGTAGACACAGCCTCTGCCCATAGGAAGTTTGGCAATCCCTTTTCATTGAGCATGGACCTTGCAGCTTCGACAATAGCTCTGTTCCTCCTCTCTGCTACACCATTGAGTTCGGGTGTATACCTTGTAGTGACTTCCCTTTTAATGCCTCTTTCATGCAAGAAGGCATCAAATTCTGAAGAGAAGTATTCTCCTCCACCATCTGATCAGAGTCTTTTCAAAGTCCTACATGTTTGGTTTTCAACAAGAGCAATATACTTCTTAAAGCAATTAAACACTTCATCCTTGTGCTTCATGAAAAAGAGAATGGTCCACCTGCTACAATCATCTATGAAAGACACATAATATCTTGAGCCTGATATAGATGGCTCCTTACTTGGACCCCACACATCCGTGTGCACTAGATCCAAAGGATTTTGATACATATATCCTTTCTTATTGAAAGGTTGTCTATGAGCCTTGCCGAGTTGACAAGCTTCACACTTATAAATCATGTGTTGCCTTGTGATATTAGGCAAACCAAGTACACTTTGGTCCCTGCAAATTTGTTTGAGTGTCCTCTCACCAATGTGAGCAAGCCTTTTGTGCCATATCTCCAACTCTATTAGAGTTTGAGATCCATAGCTAAACAAAGCTATGTTCTTTGTATCTTCCACTTCAAAAGTGAAAAGCCTTCCTGTCTTTTCTCCTTTGGCAATCCTTTGAAACCTTGCCTTGGGCCTTCAACATATGCTCCAAATCGATTGAATCTAACCTGCAATCCTTTTTCAACAATCTGTCCAACACTTATTAAATTTTTGGTAATTGTAGGGACATACAAGACTTTGCTTAAGAGGTTCATATTCCCATCTGATGTCTTCACATTACCTATCTTCTCCACTGAGTGTTTTGTGTCATCTCCTGTCTGTACTTCATGCTTGTTATGAGGATCTTCCAAATCGAAAAGTAAGGCCACATTTCCTGCTACATGGTTTGAGCATCCCGAATCAATGTAAAATATGTGATCATCATCCTTACCCTTCTTCATTGATAGATTCATAATCAATAATGAATCTTTTTTACTTTGGTCCTCTGCATAGTTATTGTAATCACTTCTTCCTCTATGGCCACTTTGATAGTTGTTGTTGTTGTAATTGTTGTTGTAGTAATTGTTGTTGTAGCCTCCATTGTATCTGCCTCTATTTGATCCATAGCCACCTCTATTGAATCCTCTTCCTCTTGAGTTCCTCGGATTCCTGAAACATTCTTTAGTAGTATGCTTAGATAAGCCACATATATTGCAAGGTTGAGATGATTGGAATCTCCCCCTGTCTTGCTTTCCACCTCTGCCTTTTCCTCTAGCTCTTCCTCTACCTGCAAAGTTTGATTGGAAAGAGCTACCTTCATCTTCATTCTTCCTGTTCTTTGACTTGTCCTTGACCTTAGCTTTATTAGAATATAAGGCAGAAGTTTGATTACCTCTTGAGGACTCACCACCTTTGCTAATCTTTGCTTCATGAGTGAAGAGTTGGCCCATGAGTGTGTTGAAGTCGGGTACATGCATATCCATGTATAAATCCATGGCTGTTGTGAATGACTCCCACTTGTCGTCTGCTTTGATTCCATTTATGATTTGTCTAATCATTTGCTCCTCTTTAATTACCTCTCCAATGCTTCCAAGTTGGTCGGAAATCTCCTTCATCTTTGTAACATAATCAGTCACATTTTGCTTCGGGCTTTTCTTCATTGTTGTGAACTCCATCCACAATTGGTTCTTCATTGCTCGAGTGTTGGAAGAGAAGAAAGAAGCAAGTGCATTCCAAGTCTCTCTTGATGTCTTGCATCCCTTGACATGAGGTAAAAGAAAATCAGAGATTCAGTTTATAATATAGGACCTTGCAAGTGCACCCTTCGAACACCAATTTGAAAGTCCTTCCACTTCTTCATGTGATGGTTGCCCTTTGTTCCTCATGGTTGGCATTGCTACATCTTCGGATATGAATCCATATAGATTCCTCCCTTGAAGGTAAGCCTCCATCCTTAGAGACCATGCCAGGTAGTTGTTTCGATCCAATTTATCAATTGTTGATGGAAATCCATCTCCCATGTTGCTTGACTATGCTATGATACCACTGTGAAGAGAGATGGTGGATGCAATCCAGAGATGGGTAGGTGTTGCTACAACCAAATTCACACCAGCCAACTGAGACTTCAGAGTTGATTAGTAGACCCTTTGAGCTTCCTAAATCCACCAAATTATCAGCCAAGTACTTTGAAACATGTATCCCAAAAGTTTAAGTCAAGACAGACTAGTTGCGAAATGACTAGCTCCCAAAACTTGCTATTTTTGGACATACACCTGCTGGAAAAAATGATCAGTGCTCTCAACCTGGTAGAAATTAGAAATATTCCTTTTGGACATAACAAATAGACTTAGAAAGCTTCTTAATCCAAGTTAAAACACTTCAAATGATGGACTGAGCACTGAGAACAAGATTCATCAATTTTTGGAACATGCCCACCATTCTCGGGGCTCTACAGAGATAGACCAGTGAGCAGTAAAATGCAGCTATCTCCAAACCTGTAAATCTTATGACCTTGAAAATTTATATGAAAGCATAAGACAGTAAGAGCTATCCAACGCACATTAAAACACTGAAAAAAAGTGAGTAAAACTCGAGATATGACCTTCTGAAGTCAGTGCTCTGAGTGAGTATAGCAGAGAACAAAACAGAGAAGTAGATGATGATAAATGTATAGATTCACATATGATTACAACCACATTGGCAATGAATCTTTACACAATGGGAGTAGAATGATAGAGCTATGGAGCACGTTCTTCAATCTCTACAAAATGAAATGAAGTGGTCACGTACAAGGCTTGCTAATCGCCTCTTCCTTCTTGCTCTTTTTATAGCTATTCTTGGAGGGAGTTTTGAATTCGAATTCGAATGGCTCCACCTAAAAGTGATCCCCAAAGTTAGGCCATATTCCCTCAGCTCAAAAATTCGTGGTTTTAGGTAGTTAGAGCCACGAATCTGCTTTTACATCATGGATGAGGTAAGCCATCCTTTTCCTTTTTTCTTTTTCCATTTACAAGAGATAAAATGTACTCTCTTACAAGACGTGTTCACATTACTACACATGTGACTTACAAATCATCATAATATCAAGCATATCAAGCATGTAGGCTTGGGTAAAATGTACCAACAATATTTATATGTATATGTATATGTATATGTATATGTATATGTATATGTATATGTATATGTATATGTATATGTATATGTATATGTATATGTATATGTATATGTATAGGTATATGTATATGTATAGGTATATGTATATGTATA
>CM035416.1:154749161-154811661 GCA_020310875.1 Ceratopteris richardii | reverse complement strand
TCATCTTGTCAGAGGTGTTTCTCATTGGTTACTTATCCAAATTCAGTGATTTAAAGCTTGTTGGATTTAGCTTACTGTCTAGTATAACCATACAAAGTTTCATAATCATTGGATTTCTACATTTTGAGTTATGGTGATGTTTCTGCTCACTGGTCTATTTCTGTAGCAGCCCGTGAAAATCGGGATGATGTCATCACTTGTTAAAACTCATTCTCAGTGTGTAATTTGTTATTTTTGATGAGATTACTCTTGAAAGTTAGCTCTTTAAGCTAACTAGACTTCACCAAGAGGAATTAAGCTAATTGCTGCTGTGCTCAGAGAATTATGTAAAACACTGGACAGGTGTATGAACCAAGAATAGCAAGTTTTCACCTCTGAGCTAACTCCAACTTATCTGTTTTGATCTATCTTTTTGAGAGTGATCTTCCAAGGTACATAGGGTGTCTAATACATCCATTGGCAAGCTAAAAGGGCCCACCATCTACTCCTGGAGTTCATTTGGCTGGTGTAGATCAAGGATTTTGCAACACCTCTTCATCTTCAAACATGTACTTATCCATCTCTTCACAGTGGTATCAGAGCAAGGTTGGACAACATGGCAGATGGATTTCCTTCATCAATTGACAAATTGGAAAGAGGTAACTACTCAGCTTGGTCATTAAGAATGGAAGCTTATCTCCAAGGTAGAAGTTTATATGGTTATGTGGCTGGAGATGAAGTTATGCCAAGTTTCAGGAACAAAAGTGAACCAACACAAGAAGAGCAAGAAAGATTGAGCACATGGTGCTCCAAGGATGCACTTGCAAGGTCTTATCTCCTCAACTCTATCTCAGATTTTTTGTTGCCTCACATTAGAAGTTGTAAGACATCTCAGGAAGTGTGGGATGCACTTGAAGCTTTCTTTTCTTCAAGTACCAAAGCTAGGAAGCATCAACTATGGCTGGAGTTCACAACTCTCAAGAAGGCTCCCAAACAAAATGTGACTGATTTTGTCACAAAGCTCAAGGACATAGCAGATCAGTTGGGAAGCATTGGAGAGGTAATAGATGAAGAGCAAATTGTAAGGCAGGTCATCAATGGATTGAAGGCAGATGACAAGTGGGAAGCATTCACCACAGCTATGGATTTGTACATGGACATGCATGTACCTGATTTCAACACACTCATTGGACAACTACTTACTCAAGAGGCAAAGCTTATCAAAAATGGAGAAAGCTCTAAAGGTAATCAATCTTCAGCTTTATACACGAATAAAAGCAAGTCTAAAGATAACAAAGGAAAGGCAAAGAAAGTGGATGATGAAGCAGGTACATATCAAGCTAACTATGCAGGTAGAGGAAGACATGGCAGAGGTAGAGGAAGAGGAGGTAGACAAGGCAGGGGGAGATCCCAAGACTCCAACTCATGTTCTAGTTGTGGATTAACTAATCATACAACTGAAAATTGCTTTAGGAATTCCAGGAATCAAAGAGGCAGAGGATACAATAGAGGAAGTTATGGCTACTCAAGAGGAAGGTTCAACAACTACCATGGCAACTACAACAACTACAATCATTCAAACTATCAAGGAGGCTACAAAGGAAGGAGAGACTACAATAACTACACAGAAGACTCAAAAAAAGAGGATTCATTATTGATCATGAACATGGCTATGCCACAAGGTAAATCTGATGAGCATGTTTTCTACATAGATTCAGGTTGTTCACATCATGTGGCAGGAAATGTGGCACTCCTATCAGATTTAGAAGATCCAAGGAATAAGCATGAGGTACAAATAGGAGATGATACAAAACATCCTGTGGAGAAAATAGGCAATGTCAAAGCACCTGATGGAAACATCAACCTACTCAGTAAGGTACTCTATGTCCCTACCATTACAAAGAATTTGATAAGTGTTGGGCAGATAGTAGAGAAAGGGTTGCAAGTCAGGTTCACAAAAGCAGGAGCATTTGTTGAAGATCCAAGTCAAGGATTCAGAAGAATTGCAAAAGGTGAAAAGACAGGTAGATTGTTCACATTTGAATTACAGGACACTAGAAACATTGCTCTCTTTAATTATGGTAGTCAGACACTCACAGAATTGGAAGTATGGCACAAAAGGTTAGCACATATTGGTGAAAGGTCATTAAAGCAAATCTGCAGGGACCAAAGTGTACTTGGACTTCCTAATTTGTCAAAACAACATATGATTTATAAGTGCAGTGCATGTCAATTTGGAAAGTCTCACAGGTTACCATTCATGAAGAAAGGTTATATGCATGGAGATCTCTTGGAGTTGGTTCATACAGATGTATGGGGACCTAGCAAGGAAGCTTCAATATCTGGATCAAGGTATTATGTTTCCTTTATTGATGATTGCAGCAGATGGACTATCCTATTCTTTATGAAACACAAAGATGAAGTTTTTTCATGTTTCAAAAGATATTTGGCTCTTGTGGAGAATCAAACAGGTAAATCACTAAAAAGGCTAAGGTCAGATGGAGGGGGAGAATATTTCTCCCATGAGTTTGATTCTTTTCTTCAAGAAAGAGGAATCAAAAGAGAGGTAACTACAAGGTACACTCCTGAGCAAAATGGAGTGGCAGAAAGGAGGAATAGGACAATTGTTGAAGCTGCAAGGTCTATGTTAAATGAAAAGCATTTACCTAATTATTTATGGGCTAAGGCTGTATCTACAGCCACTTACTTGATTAACAGGTTGCCTTCAAAATCCCTTGATGGTATGACTCCATATGAGGCTTGGAATGGAAGAAGACCAAGCTTAGATCATTGTAAAATTTTTGGATGTATTGCTTTTGCTCATGTTCCTTCACAGGTTAGAGGCAAGATGGATCCAAAGGCAGAAAGGTGTGTATTTATTGGATATGACAACAATCAAAAGGGCTACAGGTTATACAACCCTACCAACAAAGGATTCTTGGTAAGCAGAGATGTAGTTTTTGATGAGAACAATTCATGGTATGAAGATTCATGCAGGAAGATCAATTTACCATATGATCTTGAAGAAGATTTTCCAAAGCTTGGTAGAGAACAATCAAAGATTGAAGAACAAGACACCTCAGAGGATGATGAAGAATCTCACATGGAAAAGATCAAAGCATGGAAGTCTAAAGGTAAAGCAAAATTGCAGGAACTTGGACATGAAGCAGAATCATCACATCATGGCCTAAGAAGATCTATGAGGGAAAAGAAAAAACCAGAAAGGTATGGGTTTGACACCTCATTAGTAACTAAACATTCTATCTACATAGCACAGGACATAAACCAAGAGGAGCCATCATCATTTGAAGAGGCCAAAGCAAAAACAGAATGGAAGCATGCAATGAAGGAAGAGATTGAAGCACTTGAGGAAAACAACACTTGGGATTTGGTGCCCAAGACTTCATCCATGAAGGTAATAGGCTCAAGATGGGTCTATAAACTCAAGAAGAATTCTGATGGTTCAATTAACAGGTATAAGGCAAGGCTTGTGGCTAAAGGCTTTGCACAAACTCAGGGAATTGATTATGAGGAGACTTTCTCTCCTGTGGCAAAGATGCCTACTATTAGGGTTTTGCTTAGTATTGCCTCTTCCAAGAATTGGAAGATACTTCAACTAGATGTAAAGAATGCATTCTTGAATGGTTGGATAACAGAAGAGGTATATATGGCACAACCACCTGGTTTTGAGAATCAAGTTTATCCTGATTATGTGTGTAAACTTAACAAAGCATTGTATGGTCTCAAGCAAGCTCCAAGAGCTTGGAATTTTAGGCTTGTTTCATTCTTGCAGGACAAAGGCTTTCAACCAAGCAAGGCAGATCCTTCACTCTTTATTAAAAAGAGTAATTCTGAGGTCATCTACCTATGTGTATATGTAGATGATATTATATTGACAGGAAATGATGCAGATGGTATGAAGAAGATCAAAGATCAGATGAGAGAAGAGTTCAAGATAAGTGATTTGGGTTCACTTACCTACTTCCTAGGTTTGGAAGTTGTCTACAAAGATCATGGTTTGTTTCCCACTCAAAGGAAGTACATTAAGGACATGTTGGCAAAATTCAAGATGCAAGATTGTAAGATTGCAGGTACTCCAATGGAGGTCAATCACAAATTGAGCTCACATGAAGGTGAACTCATAGAGGACATCACATCATATCAAAGTCTAGTGGGTAGTCTCAACTATGCCACATTGACAAGAGTAGATATATGTTACAGTGTGAGTGTGCTAAGCCAATTTATGCACACACCAAGGAAACCACATATGGATGCTGCCAAAAGGATTCTCAAGTATCTCAAAGGAACCATAAATGAAGGACTTTATTATCCTTATGTATCTGATTTAGGTTTGAAGCTATTTTCTGATGCAGATTGGGCTGGCTCCAAGGAAGATAGAAGGAGCACTTCAGGTTATCTTACCTTTGCAGGTTCAAAGCTTATTTCATGGTCATCCAAGAAGCAACCCATAGTTGCTCTCTCTTCTACTGAAGCTAAATATAGAGGTCTTGCCATAGCTACACAAGAAGCTATGTGGATGAAGACATTGTTCAAAGATCTTGGATTGGAGTTTGGAACTCCAACTATTTTTTGTGACAATATGAGTTCTATTCATTTGGCTGCTAATCCTATTTTTCATGCAAGGACTAAACATATTGAAGTTCATTATCACTATGTACGAGAGAAGGTTCTAAGCAAAGAGATTCAAATATCATATGTGTCCACTCATCAACAATGTGCAGATATTCTAACCAAAGCATTGGATGGTACAAAGCTTTGCAAATTCAAGGCTATGATAGGTTTGCAGGTAATCTTGGAAGATTGAAGACCTCAAGCATACTTGGCTTGAGGGGGAGCTGTTGGAGTAAGTCTATGACAAGCCTAAGTATTGGCTTGAGTCTCACAAAGTCTTAGAAGAAGTTTTAAAAAGAAGACTATGTAAAGTTCACTTGTGAACTACCTCTTGTAACTTTTGAAGAGTTTACTTAATGTAAAAGTAAGAGAATCTTAAGTGGTTGAGTCCACATGATCAAGAATGGAAAGAGGAGCCACGAATTCGTGATTTGTGGTAGGTAGAGAATCAAATCAATCATTGATTGATTGGAGAGTGATTGAGGGAAGTTAGCCTCCCAAACTCAACTATAAATAGATGGCAGTTTTAGTCGTGGTTAGAGAGACCTATGTGAAGACCTCCAAGAGCTGAGATTTATGCCATATCAAGGTGTGATTACAAGGCACACATATGTATCATTAATTCATTGTATTGTACAAGCAATATACTTTCATTTTCATGATTATTTGAGTTCATCTTTCCATGTTCTTGTGAAGTGTACTACTCACCGTCATTACTCTCAGTTTTCTCAGTCAGCTTGCAGAGATGTTTTCTCTGAGCTTGGTGCATCATTTTCAGTGATTTAACTTGGTAAAGTTAGCTCTATAAGTCTACTATATGCTCATAAATTTTCATGTCATTTGAATGTTGCAATCTTCAGTTATGTTCATTTGAAATCAACAGGGTCTGTTCATCTTCACCTCTCTGTCAGGTACCCGACTTTTTCACTCATCTTGTCAGAGGTGTTTCTCAGTGGTTACTTATCCAAATTCAGTGATTTAAAGCTTGTTGGATTCAACTTACTGTCTAGTATAACTATAAAAATTTTCATAATCATTAGATTTCTACATTTTGAGTTATGGTGATGTTTCTGCTCACTGGTCTATTTCTGTAGCAGCCCGTGAAAATCGGGATGATGTCATCACTTGTTAAAACTCATTCTCAGTGTGTGCTTTGTTATTTTTGATGAGATTACTCTTGAAAGTTAGCTCTTTAAGCTAACTAGACTTCCCCAAGAGGAATTAAGCTAACTGCTGCTGTGCTCAGAGAATTATGTAAAACACTGGACAGGTGTATGAACCAAGAATAGCAAGTTTTCACCTCTGAGCTAACTCCAACTTATCTGTTTTGATCTATCTTTTTGAGAGTGATCTTCCAAGGTACATAGGGTGTCTAATACATCCATTGGCAAGCTAAAAGGGCCCACCATCTACTCTTGGAGTTCATTTGGCTGGTGTAGATCAAGGATTTTGCAACACCTCTTCATCTTCAAACACATACTTATCCATCTCTTCACAACTATAGCATAGCCTACACCTCTCTACACCATTAGGCAATGTTATTCATGCCAATGGGATTGTACACGTGTTAATTTATAGATACATTACATCATTCATCTCTGTGTTCTCTGCTAGTATACTCAAAAGTCTGTCAACTTGTCAAGGGCATATCTCGGTCAATACTCCACCAAACTCAGTGGTTCAAAGCTTGTTGGATTTAGCGTGAAGCCTACTACATTTTGTAAAAATTTTAAGACATTCTATTCAGCCGATTCAGAGAAATCTACGTCGAGGTGCTCACTAGTCTATTTCTGCTATAGTCCTAAAAAGTCGGGGGTATAGCTAATCTTGCTAAATTGATTTCTCTTAGCATAGTTTATCTTTTTTCATAATTCCACTTGCAAATGGTAGCTTACTAAGCTAATTAAATACCCCTAGAAGGAATTTTATCAATTGCTACTATGCTGATCACACTGAGCAAAACATTCAGTAGGTGTCAAAACATAAATAGAAGGTTTTCTTGAGTTTGTGATTTCCAAAGTTATCTGTTTTGATTCAATCATTGCACATATCATTTCCAAAGGACATAGGCCATTTCTTGGTGTCATTGGAATGCTATGGAAGTCTACTAATCAAGTCTGAAGCCAAAGAGGGCTGGTACAAAGCAGGTTTAGCAGTATCTACTCAGTCTCTTGGATCATCCATCCATCTTTCCCAACAGTGGTATCAGAGCAAATAAGGTAAAATGGGAGATGGTTTTCCTTCAGTTATTGATAAATTGGACAGGAACAACTATCACGCTTGGTCTCTAAGAATGAAGACCTACCTACAAGGAAGGAGTCTCTATGGATACATCTCAGGAGATGAGGAATTGCCCTCATTCAAAGCAAGAGGATTGCCAACCAAGGAAGAACAAGAAAAGCTCAACACATTGTGTGCAAAGGATGCATTGGCAAGGTCTTATTTACTCAACTCTATATCTGATTTTCTTTTGCCACATATCAGAAATTGCAAGACTTCCCAAGAGACTTGGGAAACTCTGTCATCATATTTTTCCTCCAATACAAGAGCTAGGAAAAATCAGTTGTGGATTGAATTCACAACACTAAGGAAGCAACCTAAGCAAGCTGTTTTAGAATTTGTGACCAAGATCAAAGATGTTGCAGATCAGTTAGCAAGCATAGGAGAAGAGATTGAGGAAGAACAGATTGTAAGGCAGGTAATCAATGGAATCAAGGCTGATGACAAGTGGGAAAGCTTCACCACTGCAATGGATCTCTACATGGACATGCACACTCTAGATCTTACAACTCTCATGGGTCAACTATTTACACATGAAGCAAAGCTCACCAAGAGTGGAGATACATCCAAAGGTAACAACTCTTCTGCCCTATACACTGATAAGAAATCTAAGGATAAAGGCAAGAGTAAGAAGGTGGAAGATGAAGGCTCTACCTCCCAAGCCAACTATGCAGGGAGAGGTAGATCTTCAAGAGGAAGGGGCAGAGGAGGTAAGCAAGGTAGGGGGAGACCCTATAATTCATCACCATGTAACATTTGTGGTTTATCAAATCATACCACAGATGAGTGTTTCAGGAATTATAAAAATCAGAGAGGAAGAGGCTACCAAAGAGGTGGATACTCACAGTCAAGAGGAAGGTTCAACAATCACCAAGGCCACAACAACAATTACAATGGCAACTACCAAGGAGGATTCAAAACTAGAAGGGACTACAACAACTACATAGAAGAGTAGGATGAATCTCTTTTGATCATGAACATGACTTCAAAGATAGGTACAGATGATGATCACTTATTTTACATTGATTCAGGGTGTTCAAATCATGTGGCTGGTAATGTGGCACTACTCTCTGATCTTGAGGAACCAAAAGGTAAACACCAAGTCCAAACAGGTGATGATACAAAGCATTATGGTTAAAGTTGGAAATGTGAAGACTTGTGATGGTAATCAGAATTTGTTGAGTAGGGTACTTTATGGACCAACAATTACAAAGAACTTACTGAGTGTTGGTCAGATTGTAGAGAAAGGTTTGCAGATTAGATTCAATCAATATGGAGCATTTGTGGAGGACCCAAGACATGGATTCAAAAGGATAGCTAAAGGAGAAAAATCAGGTAGACTTTTCACTTTTGAGCTAGAAGACACAAAGAATATTGCACTATACAGTTATAAAGATCAAACACTTTCAGAGCTTGAGATTTGGCACAAAAGGTTAGGGCACATAGGAGAAAGAACCTTGAAACAAATGTGTAGGGACCAATGTGTGCTTGGGATACCTAATGTATCCAAGCAACATATGATTTACAAGTGTGGTGCTTGTCAATTTGGTAAGTCTCACAAGTTACCCTTCTCAAGGAAAGGATATATACATGAAGACTACCTAGAGCTGGTACACACAGGTGTATGGGGACCTAGCAAAGACCCCTCAGTCTCAGGTTCAAGGTACTATGTGTCTTTCATTGATGATTATAGCAGATGGACTGTATTATACTTCATGAAGCACAAGGATGAGGTATTTAATTGTTTTAAGAAATATCTTGCATTAGTTGAAAACCAGACAGGAAGGAATTTGAAGAGGCTAAGGTCAGATGGAGGAGGTGAGTACTTTTCCAATGAATTTGAAGACTTCTTGTAGGACAGAGGCATCAAAAGAGAGATAACCACAAGGTATTCTTCTGAACAGAATGGGGTAGCTGAGAGAAGAAATAGGTTAATTGTTGAGACAGCTAGATCTATGCTTAATGAGAAGAAATTACCTAACCATCTATGGGCAGAGAGTGTTTCTACTGCCACTTACCTCATAAACAGGTTACCATCTAAGTCACTTGATGGTATGACACCCTATGAAGCATGGCATGGTAAGAGACCATCATTGGATCACTGCAAAATATTTGGATGTGTAGCATATGTGCACATTCCTTCTCAGATAAGAGGTAAGCTAGACCCAAAGGCTGAAAAATGCATTTTCATTGGGTATGATTTAAATCAAAAAGGTTACAGGTTTTATAATCCTACCAACAAGGGATTTATGGTAAGCAGAGATGTGATCTTTGATGAAAATGATTCTTGGTATGAGAATGAATGCAGGAAGGTCAAACTATGATTTGGAAGAGGAATTTCCAAAACTTACAAAGGAGGAACCTACTCAGAATGAAGACTCAAGTTCAGATGATGAAGACACTATCAACCTTGAAGAATTCAAAGCATGGAAGTCTAAGGGCAAAATGAAGATGAATAAGCTTGAAGACATACCGGAATCATCAACTCAATCAATCAGAAGATCTCAAAGAGAAAGCAAGAAACCTATCAGATATGGGTATGATACATCTCTTGTTACTAAACATTCAGTTTATCTTGCCAAAGATTTGTCAAATGAAGAACCAAGTTCATATGAAGAAGCAATAGCCAAATCAGAATGGAAAGAAGCTATGGATGAGGAGATTGAAGCACTCAAGGAGAGTGACACATGGGAGTTAGTACCCAAGAAGGATTATATGAAGGTAATAGGATCCAGATGGATCTATAAGTTGAAAAGAAATTCTGATGGAACAATTAATAGGTACAAAGCCAGATTGGTAGCCAAGGGTTTTGCACAAACCCAAGGCATTGACTATGAAGAGACATTTTCTCCTGTGGCCAAGATGCCAACAATCAGAGTGTTGGTAAGTGTGGCTGCATCAAAGAATTGGACCATGTACCAATTGGATGTCAAGAATGCTTTCTTGAATGGATGGCTTTCAGAAGAAGTTTATATGTCACAACCTCCTGGCTATGAAGACCCTAAGAAGGTAACTTATGTTTGAAAATTAAAGGAGGCTTTATATGGATTGAAGCAGGCACCTAGGGCATGGAATTACAGGCTAACTACATACCTCCAAGACCAAGGATTTGTTATGAGCAAGGCAGATACTTCCCTATTCATTAAGAGAAGTAATTCAGAGGTAATATATCTCTGTGTTTATGTTGATGACATCATCATTACAGGTAATGATGTCAGTGGAATCAGATATATCAAAAACCAGATGATGAAGGAGTTCAAGATCAATGATCTTGGCTTATTGAAGTATTTTCTAGGGCTTGAATTAGTTTACACTAGTTCAGGGATATACATTACTGAGAAAAAGTATGTACAAGATATGTTGAAGAAGTTTCACTTGCAGGATGCTAAAGTAGCAAGCACTCCAATGGAGGTGAACCTAAAGCTAAATTCCCATGAAGGTGATGAAGTCAAGGACATTATAGGTTATCAGAGTATGGTGGGTAGCTTGAACTATGCTACTCTTACAAGAATTGATATTGCATATGGAGTTAGTGTGCTAAGTCAATTTATTCACAAGCCAAGGATACCTCACTTAGAGGCTGCCAAGAGAATCTTGAAGTATCTCAAGGGTACACAGAACCATGGTTTGTATTTTCCTTTCACTTCAGATATTGACATAAAAGTCTATTCAGATGCAGATTGGGCAGGATGCAAGGATGATAGGAGAAACACTTCTGGATATATTTCTTTTGCAAGTGACAAACCTATTTCATGGTCTGCAAAGAAGCAACCAACTGTTGCATTGTCTTCTACAGAAGCAGAGTATAGAGGGCTAGCTAATGCCACTCAAGAAGCAATTTGGATTAAGCTACAGAATTGGGATTATATACTAGGCCTCCAATTATCTTTGGAGATAATACAAGTTCCCTTCACCTTGCAGCTAATCCTATCTATCATGCCAGCACAAAACACATAGAAGTTCATTATCATTATGTGAGAGAAAAGTTGCTAAGCAAGGATATTCAACTTACCTATGTATCAACCAACATGCAATGTGTAATTTGTTGACTAAAGCTTTGGATGGAACAAAACTTTGCAGGTTCAAATCCATGATTGGATTGTAGGATATACTTGAAGATTGAAGATGAAGACTTAAGCCAAAATGTTTGGCTTGAGGGGGAGCTGTTGGTGTAAATCACAAGCCTACACATTTGGCTTGAAAGATATCATGAAGACTCTACATACATGAAGAATCATAGGAACATATGCTAGTGGTTAATTACCACTTTATCTCATTGTAAAAGTCCAATTGACTTAGAATCTTTTGTAATCACCTACCTAAGTGATTTGTGGAAAAGATAACTCAATTGATTGAAAGAATATCTCCAAGCATTTAGGAGCTTGATCATAGGGAGCCAAAAGTTTGAATTTGAATTCAAATTTTTAGTCATTTCCTATAAAAATGGATATGAAAAAGTCGCGGGCAGATCACTTCACTCCCGAGCTTCATTCTACTTTAATTGAGTGTGTGTAAGGACTATACCATAGCCTACACCTCTCTACACCATTAGGCAATGTTATTCATGCCAATGGGATTGTACACAAGTGTTAATTTATAGATACATTTACATCATTCATCTCTGTGTTCTCTGCTAGTCTACTCAAAAGTCTGTCAACTTGTCAAGGGCATATCTCGGTCAATACTCCACCAAATTCAGTGATTCAAAGCTTGTTGGATTCAGCTTGAAGCCTACTATATGCTGTCAAAATCTTAAGACATTCTATTGAGCCAATTCAGAGAAATCAGCGTCGAGGTTCTCACTGGTCTATTTCTACTATAGTCTTAAAAAGTCGGGGGTATAGGTAATCTTGCTAAATTGATTTCTCTTAGCATAGTTTATCTTTTTACATAATTCCACTTGAAAATGGTAGCTTACTAAGCTAATTAAATATCCCTAGAAGGAATTTTATCAATTGCTATTGTGCTGGTCACACTGAGCAAAACATTTAGCAGGTGTCAAGACATAAATACAAGGTTTTCTTGAGTTTGTGATTTCCAAAGTTATCTGTTTTGATTCAATCATTGCACATATCATTTCCAAAGGACAAAGGCCATTTCTTGGTGTCATTGGAATGCTATGGAAGTCCACTAATCAAGTTTGAAGCCAAAGAGGGCTGGTACAAAGCAGGTTTAGCAGTATCTACTCAATCTCTTGGATCATCCATCCATCTTTCCCAACATGTATATGTATATGTATATGCATATGTATATGTATATGTATATGCATATGTATATGTATATGCATATGCATATGTATATGCATATGCATATGTATATGCATATGCATATGTATATGTATATGCATATGTATATCCATATGCATATCCATATGCATATGTATATGCATATGGATATGCATATGCATATGGATATGCATATGCATATGGATATGCATATGCATATGGATATGCATATGCATATGGATATGCATATGGATATGCATATGTATATGCATATGTATATGCATATGTATATGTATATGTATATGCATATGTATATGTATATGTATATGCATATGTATATGTATATGTATATGTATATGTATATGTATACGTATATGTATATGTATATGTATACGTATATGTATATGTATATGTATACGTATATGTATACGTATATGTATATGTATATGTATATGTATATGTATATGTATATGTATATGTATATGTATATGTATACGTATATGTATACGTATATGTATATGTATATGTATATGTATACGTATATGTATATGTAATTGTATATGTATATGTAATTGTAATTGTATATGTAATTGTATATGTAATTGTATATGTATACGTATATGTATACGTATATGTATATGTATATGTATATGTATATGTATATGTATATGTATATGTATATGTATATGTATATGTATATGTATATGTATATGTATATGTATATGTATATGTATATGTATATGTATATGTATATGTATATGTATATGTATATGTATATGTATATGTATATGTATATGTATATGTATATGTATATGTATATGTATATGTATATGTATATGTATATGTATATGTATATGTATATGTATATGTATATGTATATGTATATGTATATGTATATGTATATGTATATGTATATGTATATGTATATGTATATGTATATGTATATGTATATGTATATGTATATGTATATGTATATGTATATGTATATGTATATGTATATGTATATGTGTTGGGGGATTCTTGGACGAGAAGGGATTTGAGTGTTTGTAGGAGAAAAGGGAAAGACAAGAATAAAGATACACACTGGAAGCCTCTGTCGATTGATTATAATAAGATAAATATAATGGTGATGCACAATACAGTACAATGCTTCTGTGCAAAATCCCACGGAGTGCTCAATTACAAAATACCAAATACCCAAGGTCTTGTTGCCGCCAGCCTCCTCTGCACCAGACCTCCACCTTCTCCAAGCATGCACTTGTGCACACCTTGCACCAAGCTTCCAATAAGGGGGAGGGATGGACACCTTCTGTCAGCATGCGCACACTGCAATGAGACCTTGGGATCGTTGGGGGACTAGCTTAGCTCTTCTCTACACACTTCCTTAGTCACTCTTCATGCACACTTTGCACTTCACTTCTCTGCATCGCACACTGTGTGTCTCTTGCACTTCTCTCTCTTGCCTAGCTTAGACTATGCTCACCTTGCTTATTCTTGCTTAGTCTCTCAAGAATAGTCCTTGCCTTGATTTGAGTGTCGATTCATGTATGCTCCTAACTGCAAGAGTATCTTGGTGCTCACTTTGATGTCCCAAGATGGACTCCACAAGTGGGCAGCCAACGAATCCTTGTTTTGTCCTATAGTGACTTTAGACTAAAACAAAAATTTTAATTGGAGGGCCATACTTTCACTTCTGCGTACGTTGCCGCTTCACATACCTTCACATTTTGCCTTTTAATTCTTCACTTGTGCACCTAAGAGAGGGTTCACTTGAACCTTCCAAAACACTTTCAACCTTAGAGAAATTACAGAAATACCTCTACAACCTACAACCCGCTTTCTGCAATTTTACCCTTTGTGGACAATTAATTGTGCACTACCTGTGCACTTTGACACCTGCAATTCGAACACTTGACTTCACCCATGTTGACTTTGACCTTGAGCATGTTGACTTTGATCGAGTTGACTTTGACCTTTTGACTTGTACTGTAGTTGACTTTGACTACAGTTGACTTTGACCAATATGACTTTTATGGGCTCAACAATTGCCCACCACCTAATGTGCTCTCCGTCCCGGAGAGCTACAGCCAAAACACTGAGCAAATAGGACATCATAATACTTGTGCTGCAAAATCTTCAAAAGAACACCTGAGCAACTACCAAGTCCACCAGAAGCAGGAGAGAACAAGCACCAGAGAAGAACCCAAAAGTGGAATTTGCATGGAAAAGCAAAGGACAGCAATGGGAGGGTAGAAAGGAGGGGGAAGGGAGGCTGAGGGGGCTGAGATGGATAGGGCATGGAGGGGTAAGGATGTGGCTGGCAAAAGGGTAAGGGGAGGGTGAGGGAGTAGGATTATGGGGTTGGAGAGGTCAAAATGATCAAATAGTAGAGCGATAGGGGTTGCATATGTGAAATTTTGAAACAAAAGTAGAAACAAAGTGAAAATAAACTATGTGGACCATGTGGGTAATGAAAAACACGTGAGAAATGTGCTCAAAATATGTGGATTTTGACCAAAAGTCTGAGAAAAGATGGGATTTTGGAAAAACCAAGGCTGAAAATGAGTCTAGAGGTGCCAAAATACTTGAAAATGACCCCAAGGTTGAAAAAAATGGCCATCCGAGGCACAATCTAAAGCCAAAAGCATGGACCAAAGAAAATTATATATATATATATATATATATATATATATATATATATATATATATATATATATATATATATATATATATATATATATATATATATATATATATATATATATATATATATATATAAGTTTTAAGGGGCGGGGGGGGGGGGGGGGGGGGGGGTGAACGGTGGTGGGTCGGTGGGGGAACGGTGAGGGGTGGGTGGGGGGTGGGGGGTGGACGGTGGGGGCTGGGTGGGGGAACGGTGGGGGGTGGGTGGGGGGTGGGGGGGGACAGTGGAGGAACAGTGGGGGCTGGGTGGGGGGGACGGTGGGGGGGACGGTGGGGGAAGAGTGGGGGAACAGTGGGGGGCGGGTGGGGGAACGGTGGGGGGTGGGTGGGGGGTGGGGGGGGACAGTGGGGGAATGGTGGGGGAACGGTGGGGGGTGGGTGGGGGGTGGGGGGACAGTGGGGGAATGGTGGGGGAACGGTGGGGGGTGGGTGGAGGGTGGGGGGGACGGTGGGGGAACGGTGGGGGAACGGTGGGGGAACGGTGGGGGGGACGGTGGGGGGTGGGTGGGGGAACGGTGGGGGGTGGGGGTGGGTGGGGGAACGGTGGGGGTGGGTGGGGGAACGGTGGGGGGGTGGGGGTGGGTGGGGGTGGGTGGGGGAACGGTGGGGGAACGGTGGGCGGAGGGTGGGGGGGACAGTGGGGGAACGGTGGAGGGGACAGTGGGGGGTGGGTGGGGGAAACGGTGGGGGGTGGGTGGGTGGGACGGTGGGGGAACGGTGGGGGAACGGTGGGGGAATGGTGGGGGGTGGGTGGGGGTGGGGGGCAGTGGGGGGTGGGTGAGGAAACGATGGGCGATGGGTGGGGGGTGGGGGAAGAGTGGGGGAAGAGTGGGGGAAGAGTGGGGGAACGATGGGGGATGGGTGGGGGAACGGTGGGGGGTGGGTGGGGGAACGGTGGGGGGTGGGGGGGTGGGAGGCGATGGGGGGTGGGTGGGGGAATGGTGGGGGTGGGTGGGGGGTGGGTGGGGGGCTGGGTGGGGGGACGTTGGGGGAACGGTGGGGGAACGGTGGGGGAACGGTGGGGGAACGGTGGGGGAACGGTGGGGGGTGGGTGGGGGGTGGGAAATATAAAATGATATCTGGGGTAAGGGCAACTCTATCCTGTTCAGGTAATTGAGAGAATCTTTTCATAAATTCGCCATGGAGTTGAGTTAAAGAAATGTGAGGCTTAGGAGAACTAATCCATTTCATAAATCCCTCTCTACTGTGTTGACTATAGTCCTCTAAATAAAATTCTTTATGTAGCTCTTTTCTAAACTCATCCCATTCCTTATTGTCATGTAGATCCATAATAGCTTTCACTGTACCTATGGCAAGTCGTCCAAGATAGGATTTCCACTTTGTTTCAGGTAATCCGTGTAACTTAGCTAATTCCTCAAACGTGTCTAAATAATTTGTAACATTCATACCAGTAAATTTCCCTTTATCCTTTAATAACGTTTCAACTACTTTTTGTCCTTGTGTCTCGTGCATCATAGTTTGAAATAGTTCGTCCATTTTTGAAGTTTGTTTTGATCTAGCTTGAACAATTCTAACTATATCCTGAACTTCTTTTGTTACTCTTTCCTTATGTTCAGCTACTAATTCTGAAATTCTGTTAGAGTCCAGCTTGATAAGTTTTTACTATCCCAATATGCTTCAAGTAAAGCTATGATTAACGCTTAACCTATGATTAACAAACAGTAGCCTTTAACCTATACCAATAATTCAACCTTAAATAAAATTTTGCACCCAAGAATGTAAGAGTAAAGAAATTATACCAACTGCTCGAAGATGAGGCTCAAAACAGTGCTTTCTGTGAAATTCAATACATTTATTGATTTGAATCAAAACCTAAATACATAGTTTGCTAAAAATGGGTGCAAACGTTTTGTGCTTCAATTGTTGATGAAAGGGGTGGCGCGACGAGGTTCTCCTACTTGCCAATCTTCGTGGAGGCGCTCAGGTCACCAGACCAGCCCTTGACACCAAGAAGATTGCAAGCTCACCTAAATGCCACAGCTTCCAGGGATGAAGACGCAGCTGCACTGATGTAAAATCGTATGAATGCATATGCAATGCAAAATTTAAAATTTATACCTGAGCTGCAACGCCGTTTGTTCACGTCGGGTTCACCAATGTCGGGTCGTGAGAGATGCTCGGATGGTGGATCAAGTCATCCGCCTAAATCGTTCGGCACACGCAGGGTGTCTATAGCAGACTCAGACTAAGGACCATAGCGACAAGCTGCTTTATATCTGGCAATAGCTATCTGTTTGGGTGTTAACAATAATGACTCTTCGGTTATCTGATCTTTAACTACCTCTTCTATTGTAGCTTCTAATGGTTTTGGTTGAGTTTGTCTAACTAAAGTTGGTAGAAATAAATCTTCACTACTTTGTGATTCAGGAGATGCAATGGAAGAAAATGCTAGGAATGTAGTTAAACATTGATCATAAGATAAAGACACTAATGATTCTGAAGTAATATTGTTCTTAATAAGTTCTTCTAACACTAATTCTACGGATTCGGTTGTATGTTCAATGATGTTATTACTACTGTGTTCAGATGCATGGTATAAATCGGAAGACATGAAAGAACTAATAGAAACAATATGATGCTAAACTGGTTTGAATAAATGAATTAATAAGCTAATACAAATGTAAAGTCTAGATAATTGGATAAATGTCTAAGCAATTGGGTAAATGACTAAATGGAGATATAAGGTTTAAATGGATCATCAATCTTGTTGCTTCTCTTTTTTCACTTCAATAGCTTGAACTCATCAATGATTCTGCAAAAAAAAACATTCACATATTAGTAATAATACAAGAATCATTAAGAAACTTAAAAAACATTAGTCACATACATTAAAGCATACACATGCTTAATAACTTGCCTTTGTCATGCATATATTCATTCATTCAATTACATACCCATGCATATTTTAATGTGTGCACTAAAACACTTAAATGCACTCTAATACATACATTCCTCATACATACTAATGTACTTTTAAATTATACATACTAACACACACACATGCTAACATTACATGCACTTCTAAATACATATAATCATGCAAATGTAGTAACATTAACTAATATGAATTAACATGCATGCGCACATTCATTACCTCATGCATATACATTGATTCATGTAAACTATCATTTTACATGCATATACATGCATGCATATGCATATAGACTAACACATATGCATATATTAATATGTACTCATATATATTAACTTCTAATGAAGTAAGTATACCTTTCCAATTTCTCATTAAATAATACCAGAATTAATTAAACCTTATTATATCTCATTAATGTAATACATTAATACGTACTTAACTAGATTAGTAAATTAACTAATTATATCTATAATATTTTTCCTATCTCTCTCTCTCTCTCTCTCTCTCTCTCTCTCTCTCTCTCTCTCTCTCCTTCTCTTTCCTCTCTCTCTCTCTCCTTCTCTATCCCGATCTCTCTCTCTCTCTCTCTCTCTCTCTCTCTCTCTCCTCTCTCTCTCTCTCTCTCTCTCTCTCTCTCTCTCTCTCTCTCTCTCTCTCTCTCTCTCTCTCTCTCTCTCTATCTCTCTCTCTCTCTCTCTCTCTCTCTCTCTCTCTCTCTCTCTCTCTCTCTCTCTCTCTCTCTCTCTCTCTCTCTCTCTCTCTCTCTCTCTCTCTCTCTCTCTCCTTCTCTCTCCTCTCTCTCTCTCTCCTTCTCTGTCTGTGCGCGGCAGTGGGGAGGGAAAGTCTCTCTCTCTCTCTCTCTCTCTCTCTCTCTCTCTCTCTCTCTCTCTCTCTCTCTCTCTCTCTCTCTCTCTCTCTCTCTCTCTCTCTCTCTCTCTCTCTCTCTCTCTCTCTCTCTCTCTCTCTCTCTCTCTCTCTCTCTCTCTCTCTCTCTCTCTCTCTCTCTCTCTCTCTCTCTCTCTCTCTCTCTCTCTCTCTCTCTCTCTCTCTCTCTCTCTCTCTCTCTCTCTCTCTCTCTCTCTCTCTCTCTCTCTCTCTCTCTCTTCTCTCTCTCTCTCTCTCTCTCTCTCTCCTCTCTCTCTCTCTCTCTCTCTCTCTCTCTCTCTCTCTCTCCTCTCTCTCTCTCTCTCTCTCTCTCTCTCTCTCTCTCTCTCTCTCTCTCTCTCTCTCTCTCTCTCTCTCTCTCTCTCTCTCTCTCTCTCTCTCTCTCTCTCTCTCTCTCTCTCTCTCTCTCTCTCTCTCTCTCTCTCTCTCTCTCTCTCTCTCTCTCTCTTTCCTTCTCTCTCCTCTCTCTCTCTCTCCTTCTCTGTCTGCGCGCTGTCGCGCTGACAGAGGAGGGGAGGGAGAGTCTCTCTCTCTCTCTCTCTCTCTCTCTCTCTCTCTCTCTCTCTCTCTCTCTCTCTCTCTCTCTCTCTCTCTCTCTCTCTCTCTCTCTCTATCTATCTCTCTATCTATCTCTCTCTCTCTCTCTCTCTCTCTCTCTCTCTCTCTCTCTCTCTCTCTCTCTCTCTCTCTCTCTCTCTCTCTCTCTTTCCTTCTCTCTCCTCTCTCTCTCTCTCTCCTTCTCTGTCTGCACGCTGCCGTGCTTAGACAGAGGAGGGGAGGGAGAGTCTCTCTCTCTCTCTCTCTCTCTCTCTCTCTCTCTCTCTCTCTCTCTCTCTCTCTCTCTCTCTCTCTCTCTCTCTCTCTCTCTCCTCTTTCCTCTCTCTCTCTCTCCTTCTCTGTCCCGATCTCTCTCTCTCTCTCTCTCTCTCTCTCTCTCTCTCTTTCCTTCTCAAGAGGGGAGGGAGAGTCTCTCTCTCTCTCTCTCTCTCTCTCTCTCTCTCTCTCTCTCTCTCTCTCTCTCTCTCTCTCTCTCTCTCTCTCTCTCTCTCTCTCTCTCTCTCTCTCTCTCTCTTTCCTTCTCTCTCCTCTCTCTCTCTCTCCTTCTCTGTTTGCGCACTGCCGCGCTCAGACAGAGGAGGGGAGGGAGAGTCTCTCTCTCTCTCTCTCTCTCTCTCTCTCTCTCTCTCTCTCTCTCTCTCTCTCTCTCTCTCTCTCTCTCTCTCTCTCTCTCTCTCTCTCTCTCTCTCTCTCTCTCTCTCTCTCTCTCTCTCTCTCTCTCTCTCTCTCTCTCTCTCTCGCTCTCTCTCTCCTTCTCTGTGCACGCTGTCGCGCTGCCGCAGAGGAGGGGAGGGAGAGATTCATTTTCTCTCTCTCTCACACACACACACACATCACACACACATATACACTTCACACACACACATACACTTCACATACACACATACACTTCACACACACACATACATCACATCACATACACACACATCACACACACATATACACTTCACACACACACATACACTTCACGTACACACACATACATCACATACACACACTTCACACACACATACACTTCACACACACACATACACGTCACACACACACATACATCACATCACATACACACACATCACACACACACATACACTTCACATACACACACATACATCACATACATACACTTCACACACACACATACACACACACATCACATATATACACGCAATGCTGCAGGGACCAAGACCAAGCCATGGAATAGGCATGGGCATGCTTCCAGCTGAACAATCAACATCAAGATCATCGTACACAGCAGTACATGATGGCTTAATATCCCGAGCACAAGGAGGGTCTAATGAGAAAGAAGGAAAAACAGAAGAAAGTAAGAGCAGAAGAAAGTACCTGCAAAAAAAACATTAAGAGAAACTTGAGCTCAACACTCATTTAAATACAAACACAAGTCGTTTCTAAACCACTCTTTTTAGTTTTAACTTTTAATCTACAACCACACTTTAATCTCCTTACTTCCACCACACTTTCTAGTTTAACTTTTCTACTTTAATTACACTTAATTTCTACTCCTCTCTTTTCATCTTCACTAATTCTCTCCACTCTTTCTCTTAACCAACTTTTTTCACTTTAAGTGCATCTTCTATTGAGACCACTCCTTAAATCTCTTTAGTTACACAACTTATATAAGCCATTCTTTTTCCTAGCACTCATATAGTCCACTAGTTATTTATCCATTTAATTAATCATTTTAATCTAATTAGCCTACATTTCTTATTTAAATAAATTAATTAATTTAAGCTTAGTTTAAGGGTTTAATTAATTAGAACCTTAATATTTAAATACACACATTTACTTAAAGTAATTATTAATAGCATAGTTTAATTTAGAATACATAAATATGTAATTAATGATGATAAATAATATCTATTTTAACCCTTTTAATATAGTAAATTCTAGAAACCCTATTGGAAACCCATAAAACCCCGTGGGTTAGACCATTAAAATCCTTCTGAACCCTAGCTTTAACCCATTATAACTCATCTAAACCCTTAACATTAACCAAATCTTATAAACAACACATGAATTCAAGAAACCCTAGGCTGAATACCCATAATTCTTGAATGTAAAAAAAAAATAGGAAATTCTCATTAAATGAGTAATTAGGGTAAACCCTAACATGAACATATGTCCTACTTCATCCTTCATACCTGAAAACACTTTCACAACTGATCAACAGTGATATAAAAGAGGTTTAGAATTCACCAATAAATATTTTAATTTTTCGGGTCATCAATTGGAAGATGCAAATCTTCCCGACATCCACCGCCACCAACCCTGCACATCGTCCCGATGGGCCAACTTGCAGAGTAAGGGAAGCAGCATTTTCAATGATTATCCTGAAATCAAATCATAGAACAGCATCAATTCTTTTTTAAATATATTTAATCTTATCAAATTTTAAATCTTTTCAACATGCACATGAAGTTTATTTCAATTACATCTGGCAATGAAAACATATTAAAGTATAAAGGTAAACTATTAACCTTTTCAGTCAACAAACATTAGTTTACATTTTATCCATTTATAAACTATGTAAAGATTAGTATTAAATAGAATTCATTTTCATTCATTCAAATGCAGGTTTCGTCATATATGTGCATTCACATATGAGCAATCAAGCATGCCAAAGAAATCTACCAAATCTACTTGGACAGACAGCCGCCTTGTATGCCCAATTTTAATCACTATATGTGTTTTTTCACAACTAGTTTCTTCATATAAATATGATGTAAACTTCATATCGATAATAAATGTAAATACCTTTTTGGGGTGGAAGAAGGTATAACTTCCATGTCAATATATTTTTTTTTTTCGCTACTTTTTTGTTTTAAAGGGGAAAGGCTTAACCCCTTAATCCGAGCTAAGGATCTAGCTGCATGGACAAGAAAGATCTAGGTTTTCACAGACATGTATCATGCAACAATATGCTCCTACACATATACAACTACTTTCGTTATCTAAATGAACTACAAATCCTTCTATTTTTAACAAATCTCACTTAATCTATAAATGTAGAAATATAAATTATGTCTATTTTCCTAATATGGTTAAATAGAGTCCTTTATAAATTAATATTCTTCATTCCAGTTTTTATCAATTAGTTTATATGAATGCAAAGAAAATACATAAATCAAAATTGTATGACAAAGAAAAATACGACCTAAAATCAACTTCATCTTCAATCTGCTTCACCTTTATACATCTTAATTTGTTCTTCAAAGACCTGTTAAAACTCAACCAGCAACAGCTAGACACGCAAAATTATTAAATTTCATATTCAAATCTTCTCTTAGTTTTCCTGCAAAAGAAACCCACACTAAAGAAATTCATTCATACATAATTAATCATGCTCATCATCAAACATTACTTCATACATTTCATCATCTCTTTGTTTAAATAATTTAATTCTTTTGCCAGCAATTAAGTTTTTAAGAGGAGTGCCATCTAATTCACGTAAGGCATACGTTCCATTATCATAGGTTTTGACTATCACATAAGGTCCAAACCAACGTCTTTTAAGTTTCCTACGGGCATCATACTGAGAATCAAACGTACTATCATACAGTAAAACCCAATCATTAACTTGAACTGGCTTTGGCCTTAACCTATGTGATTTATCAAAATACTTCTTATTTTTCAGTCGAGAATCTTTTAGTTTAACTATAGCCTCTTCTAAACGTTCATTCCCTTGCTCTAATTGTTGGATTCGCAGAGCTAATAAATCTTCTATTGACAGATTATCTTCCCATGGTAAAGTAGTCCAAGTAAGAATTTGCGTATGCACAGGGAATATCGGTTTCTGGCAATACATCAACTCTGCCGGCATATACCCCGTTGTTCTAGTGCAGGTCATTCTATCAGCCCACAACGCAAATGGTAGATATTTTGGCCAATTCTTAATTTCTCCATTACAAGCTTTGGAAATTGCTTTAATAATAGGAGAATGCCCTCGTTCAATCTTCCCATTAGCTTCAGGGTTGTAAGCAGTAGTAAGGGCTAAGCGAATTCCATGCCTAGCAAAGAATTCTCTAGCCTCCTGCGCATCTAACTCTCCCCTATCAGCCACTACCTTTTCTACATAACCAAATCGTGAAATGACATCCTCAAGAAGAAATTTGCATACATTAAAAGTTGTCTTAGATCTTAAAGCTCGGCCTTCTACATGATTCGTAAGATCTTCACGTGCCAAGACTATATATTTCATCTTATCGATACCTTTGGGCATGGTAACTAAGTCTACAACCCATTTATAATGGATGCATGGTGGATAGGTAGGATGCAACGGATCCCTATCTTTGACTGAGGAATGAATCTGACATATGTCACATGAATTCACATAATTTTTAACAGTAACATAAATCCCTGGCCACCAGTATCCTTCTCTAATTTTTTCATACGTAGCTACAAAACCTTCATGTCCTGCCCATAAAGTATCATGCATACTCTTCATGACTTGTAACTGAAGATCCTTAGTACCTAGTACTCGTTGTGGCAATCTAATTTTTCCCCTCGCATGTCTCCAAATGAAACCATCTTTCAGAAAAAAGTTGTAAGCTCTTTTCCTAATATTCCGAAATCTATTTGAAGACCATGAAGGTGCCCTAACCAAAGTACTTAAATACTTTCCAATATCCTGCCACTCTCCTTCGTATTCTTCAATATTAAACTGTTCATATGCGTATGCTTTAGAATCATAATTAATTGCATTTATTTCTAATTTTGTTTCTTCCTCATTATCAAATCTAGCTCGAGAAAGCATATCAGCCACAGGATTAGATCTACCTGCAATATGTATCAAAACAGGATTTATAAACTTGATGTATGAAATCCATCTAAGCATGGAAATGTCGGGTGATGAACAGTTTGTAATCATTCCAATCAGAGGTAGACAATCTGTCTCAACTATTACATTTGCACCTATAAAATATTATTTATCGGATTTTAATGCCGTGACTAAACCCCATAGTTCTCGTTTTATTTGCGGATAATTTCTTTGCGTATCGTGTAAAATCTTTGCTCCAAATCTCACAGCATACCTATTGCCCTCTTCATCGTCCTGACCAATAACCCATCCTATTCCTATAGGGCTCGTATCAACAGTTAAAATGATAGGCTTTCGATCAGTATAATCTACTCGCTTTAAAATAGGAGCTTCAAGAAGTAATTTCTTTAACTTTTTCATAGCTTTTGAGTGTTCTTCAGTCCAAAGAAACTTTCGATTCTTCCTTAGCAAAGCATAAAGACAGTTTGCAACATGTGCATAGTGTGGGATCCAGATGGCATAAAACACACAAGCACCAAGGAATCGTCTTACCTCACTAATATTACTACAGGTTTCAGAAATCTTGTTTATAGCGTCAACTTTAGGTGGATATGGCCTCTGACCGTAATGTCCACATAAATGCCCAACTATAAGTACCTCATTGACACCAAAAACAGATTTCTCAATGGAGAATGTGAGACCAACCTCTTCAAATCTTTGGAAAATCCTTTCACAGTCAGAGATATGATCTACTACAAACTTCCTGCAGCCAGAGGAATCCAAAGTTTCATCTTTCGCATTCTCAATACATCCTTTAATAGGAACGTCATCAATAAATGGCATGGCTATATTAGGAATGAAGTCATGTAATACTGAATTCATGGCCTTCATCATATGCACTACTGAATTAGTAGCTCCTTGCGGCAAAGTGCACATGTGAACTAAGCCTAAAGGAGTTTTCATGGTCGTAATGTCTCTACTTTCAATAGCAAGCTGAAATTGATCGTAGCCAAAATACAAGTCTCCCATTGAGTAAATGGCATGACCAGCGAAGGCTTCAGCGAATTCTCCTACAATGGGCCCAGTACCTACATTCCTAATAGTAACCTTGTTAACAGGTTGTAAATCTTGAATGAATCGTAACTTGCCATTTTTCTTAGGAACAGTAAACCACCTATTCGAGTAGGGTGCAGACGATGGCTCTAAAATTCGCATGTGAATCTTTTCCTTAAGAAGCCGCATTAACTCTAGTAAGTGGGCTTTCGGAACAGGTATGGGTCGAAGATTCCATGGAATGTGAGGCACTGTAAAGATGATCATTGGTGGTACAATTTGTGGGTCTGCACAACCTATCTCATGGGAATATAAAGAAAATGCCTTTCCATGCTTTCTAATCACTCTTTGAAATAGTTCACGTTCCTCGGGTAACAAAAAAATTTCATCATTTCCTATCTTGATTAGGTTTAAAGTTTCTTCTGTGAAGGTATGACCTATATTTGTGCGCTCTCTTAAATAAGGATCATTGGTAACTTCCCTAAACTTCTTTTCACTCTCTCGTGGTAATGATTGGGCAATCGGTTTAATTTTTTTGTCAATGGTTTTGTATTTTGTATTTACTTTTGCTTCCTTTTCATTACTCATGACAAATTTAATAATCAAATCATATTCTTCAATAGAATTTAAAAGTACAAATCTAAATTTTCTTTTTCATGCAAAATATTTTGAAGATCTTCAATCAATGAGTTTGAAGATAAAGTTTCAATTACGGTTTCAATGTGTTCATCAGATGAAATGAATCCTTTCTCTTTATAAAATTTTTCATAATGTTTTATAATTTTTTTAGGAATTTGTTTATAATGATTGAATTGCAAATATGATGAAGGGAAATATAAAGAAAAACTATCTAAAATATCTATAGATGGGTGCGAGACATCAAACCAAGAACCACCATTGTCTCGCTCAACAATGGCATCTAGGCAAAATTTTGATCATAATAAGTTCCAAACTCACGAAGAGGCATATGATCTTCGCGTATCTTTTCATGAGAACGGATGGGCGTCTTCCTAATTTGCTCCCTATTTCGTACATGGTTTGGGCTGACTATCATAACTTGGAGTGATTGAAGATCATCTTTAGATCTAATTCTTGCGTATGTTGAGCCGTCATCCATTACTTTAGTCTCCATTCTGGCTTCACATATAAATGGTTGACCTAAGATAATTTCATAAGAGCAGTTGTCCTGAATGAAAAAGTGGAATGTCTCAGAGATTCCACCTATCATTAGAGGTATGTTGGCACATGCTCCTAGGAGTGATCCACAACCATTGTCCGCGGTTCGCATTATCCAGCCGTGATTTTTATCAATAGGCCATTTAAATTTATCATATAATCCTTTCGAAATCACATTGATTTCAGACCCAGAGTCAATTAGGGCTAAAGCAGAATATGATCTCTTCTGATCTCCTAAGTTAACTTTAATCTCCGATGTGCCTCTCGCCCAAAAACTTTTTCTAAAATCACTCTCTGAGTTTTTTGTTTCATCATCTGGTACAATCGGCCCTAAGAAATTTTTGTTCACATTACAGGTATTATCTTCTTCATCCTCTGAGTCTAAAAGAGATTCATGAATCAAGTGAGTTACATCGGCAACATCTTGCATCTCTACCTCTTGTGACAGAGGGAATCTCTTCCTTTTAATTAGTTTAATAAAATTTTCCTTAAATTCAATTTTTGCTATTGAGAAGATTTGTTCTAAAGTCATTGTTACTGCAGTTTTTAATAAGATGTCATACAATATTTCTTTCGAATCAACTTTTTGTTCAAGTTCAGAAATAAGAATAGCTTTCGGTACTCGTTTTGGTTTCTTTTCTGGTTTCTCTTCAGGTTTTGTTTCAGATCTAGGAATTTGCTCTACTTTGTCTGATGTTTGAATTGGCTCACTAAACACAGGCTGTTTACCCTCCCTAATTTCTTTTCTTCGCTCCTCATTTGTTTTAGAACTTTCGCCTTGTTCAAACTGAACTTCCTTAGGCTTTGGCTCATCACTCATCTTACTTCTAGTCATTCGTCTGCCTTAATCATTTGTATCTTTCTCATCATCCCTCTTTCTTTTCTCTTCAACATTCGCAATATGCGAATATATCGAGAATTGATCGACAGGAGAGTTCCACGCAGTTTTCTGCATAATATCATCTCTCGCCTTTATCAAAGCTTCAATTGAGTAGTTCCTCGTTTCCCTTGTTTGTTCAGAATCAAAGTCACTATCAACATATTCTAGTTTAACAGCAGAAGCAGATTTCGAAGACTCAGAAAGGTTTTCATACAACTTCTGCATCCCTCCCTTTCCCCAATTGGCAGCTAAGGGTAAATGTGTTCTATAGTCGCACAATCACTTGTCAATATCAATTACAAGTCTTTTCTCTTTCGCATCTTTCAATGCTTCACATGTGTAAGTCAAATGATCTGTGGCATCGCACCAGATACATCTCCTCACATTGGCATTTCTCCTTTCATTGAAATTTCTTTGGTTAAATGCTTGAGGAATTGGTTGAGAAATTGGTTGGGGTACAACTAGAGGATTAGGAGGTATAAAAGGTGGATTAGGAGGTATAAAAGGATGATTCGGAGCTACTAATGGTGGATTTGGAGCATTTACTGGTTGAGGATAAATAGTCGGATGAGCTTGCATTGCAGGTTTATCTTGTAGGTTTAAAGCATACACCACATTCTGCAAAGCCGCTACCTCTTTAGACATATTCTCGTGCATATGCATCATATTGTCCAACTTGTTAAACAAAATCTCAAATTGCAACTCAGTTGGTACTCTAGATGTGGATGCCGTAGGCTCAACTTTTGAATCTATATGTGTATCCCTAGTTGCCTGAATCGGAGGAAAACTGGAAGATGGTTGAGACATTGAATCATAAAGAAGTGTTTTGTGTTGCTTCATGTGAGCCACCGCTTCAACCACTGTTTTCACTACACCCCAGTCATCTGTAAGCCCATATTTCTTTCCCGGTTCTTCAAGCCTACGCTCAACCTCTACCCTTATATCTGGAGTCAAGATTTTAAGGAAATATAAAATGATATCTGGGGTAAGGGCAACTCTATCCTGTTCAGGTAATTGAGAGAATCTTTTCATAAATTCGCCATGGAGTTGAGTTAAAGAAATGTGAGGCTTAGGAGAACTAATCCATTTCATAAATCCCTCTCTACTGTGTTGACTATAGTCCTCTAAATAAAATTCTTTATGTAGCTCTTTTCTAAACTCATCCCATTCCTTATTGTCATGTAGATCCATAATAGCTTTCACTGTACCTATGGCAAGTCGTCCAAGATAGGATTTCCACTTTGTTTCAGGTAATCCGTGTAACTTAGCTAATTCCTCAAACGTGTCTAAATAATTTGTAACATTCATACCAGTAAATTTCCCTTTATCCTTTAATAACGTTTCAACTACTTTTTGTCCTTGTGTCTCGTGCATCATAGTTTGAAATAGTTCGTCCATTTTTGAAGTTTGTTTTGATCTAGCTTGAACAATTCTAACTATATCCTGAACTTCTTTTGTTACTCTTTCCTTATGTTCAGCTACTAATTTTGAAATTCTGTTAGAGTCCAGCTTGATAAGTTTTTACTATCCCAATATGCTTCAAGTAAAGCTATGATTAACGCTTAACCTATGATTAGCAAACAATTGCCTTTAACCTATACCAATAATTCAACCTTAAATAAAATTTTGCACCCAAGAATGTAAGAGTAAAGAAATTATACCAACTGCTCGAAGATGAGGCTCAAAACAGTGCTTTCTGTGAAATTCAATACATTTATTGATTTGAATCAAAACCTAAATACATCGTTTGCTAAAAATGGGTGCAAACGTTTTGTGCTTCAATTGTTGATGAAAGGGGTGGCGCGACGAGGTTCTCCTACTTGCCAATCTTCGTGGAGGCGCTCAGGTCACCAGACCAGCCCTCGACACCAAGAAGATTCCAAGCTCACGTAAATGCCACAGCTTCCAGGGATGAAGACGCAGCTGCACTGATGTAAAATCGTATGAATGTATATGTGTAGCTCAAGTGTAAGCACCACCTCCTTTACTTGTCAATCCGCGGAGACGTGAGGACCGGTATGAAGACCACGAGCAAGTGAAGGCACAAGTGCGTGAGTGAAAGCACACAAACATGCACACACATACACACACACGCGCACAAAGTAAGATCAAAGAGAGGAACAATGGAAAGCTTAGATTGCAAAAGAGTTCTCTTACCAAAGTTCTATTCTCTAACAAGCTAACCCCCAAAAATGAGCTCTCTAGCTCTTTTTATAGTTTTTTGACTAGTTTTGGCCCTGTCCAGACCTAGTGTCTGGCCTAGTTAAAAATTAGGTTCCAGGGCTTATTTGAGGGCTCAAACGAAGCCTAAAAATTATGAAAATTGGTACGATGGTACTTCTAATACTCCTCAAGCTCGAGGACTCCTCGGCTTGAACAAAATGGAGTTACTAAAAGTAGATAATGGTATTTACAATGGTTTTTAGTGATGAAAATCACTATTTTTGTAGGGGATTCTTCTGAAAATTTGACATACACTTCTTGGAGCTCCCTACTTGCTCCCTTTCCTTGTGTGTCCACCTTTTGATGTGCTTCCATGCTTTGTCCTTGACTTTGAGCTTCAACACTCCCCCCCCTCTCGAGTCTGTCGTCCCTGACAGACCCTTGTTGGAAGGGCTGTTCTATGTAGTGTTTTGAGAGGTGGTGTCCATCCGTTGTATGAGCTGGTTCCTTGGATTCCAGCAAGAATGTGTCGTTGTGAGGTTTCAAAACTGCAAGTTGCTCAAAAGAGGTTGTCAAGAGTGATTTGGAGCAACTACTGGCGTCAATTTGCTTCCGAGATATGGATGTTGTTCCCATGACGTCCGCTAGCTCTTCCAAAGATGATGTTGAGAGCAGTCATGCCAACTACTCATAACCCATAATGAATGATGGGTAAGTGTGTTCGTGCCTGGGTTGAAAAAAGTATGTGCCTTGTGCATGGCCTTGTAATGTAGCCCTACGCATGCTTACTTGGAAAATGCATTGGAAGAAGTATGGTGCAAAAATTGCGGGTCTTGAGCTAAGTGCTCAAGGGTATGCTGACGAAGAGGTTTCCTAAACTATCATGGTTATGGTGTTTCCAGAGTAAAGATACTTACCATGGAGAAGGTTGATGGATGTTTGTCTCTTTGTGTTGTACACTCGGCCTTTGGGATGGAACATTGTTGATGAATGTCCATGTTGATTGTCCACTGATGAGATCTTTTGAGTGGTGGATCCTCTCTCCTCTTTTCAAAGCAACATTTGTCAAATACTGAGAATTGAATTGCTTTATATTCCTTGGCAAGCAACATCGGGTAACTACACCAAGCTGAGTTTCACATATTCTCTTTAGCTCACCATATGCAGGAGTCTTCTCCTCCAGAACTACCTTTTGCAGATATCTCCTTGGATGCTCTGGTACATGAAGTAGTTAAGCATCACTCAAGTTGCGGGCCTTCAAGCTCTTCCTTCCTACCATGGTAAGAGAAAATCATAGTTGTAGATGCCATGTTCATGCCAAATGCTTGTCATCTACCAGATAAGGCAACAATAATCTCACTGCTGGCCGAGACACACTTCTATCCAAATTGATAAATGTGTAGTAATCAACAGTTCCACCTTCAACTAAGCATGACTCATTCATGTTTCATAAGCCAAACCTGGGAACAAGCTCTCTCCCACTTTTCTTTCTCCCTTTTTTTTTTTTTTTTTTTGAGGAAAAGGATATCACAAAACAAGAACACAAAAGTTAGTATCAATAGAAATGTTTGACATATGTCACTGTGCTCTTGTGCATGGGATTCTCAAGTGTGTCTATGCACGGCCGTGTAATGTGGCCCTATATTAATGCATACTTTGGAAATGCATGACCTGAATGGTGCAAAAGACAGGGTTGTGCAAGGAGCACATGGTTGTTGCTCGTTCGAGGCTTTCGATGTTATTTGCGGAGGTTGATGCCGACCTTGGTGGAGGTATCCATTGAGTCTCGAACTGATGTAATCCTCCTTATTGGAGTCCATTTTAGAACATCATTTGGCACTGTAGAGGTCACTTCAGGCGTCTTTCTCTTTGGATGCTTTCTGAACTGTGGTATCCAGTGTGGTTGACGCTTTGGTTCGGTGGAGGCTACTTGCACTTTTGGCTTCCAAACCCATATCCTTTTTGCATGTCTTCCTACTAATGTTGAAGAGCTGATTTGATCTTCCTTTGGTCTCTGTACGTGGTTCTTACCCTTTTCTCTTTTTGGCTTCTTTGTTGAAACCTTTTGCATGTGGGAGAACAAAGGTTGTTGTGGATGTAGGAGCTTCTTAGGTACCCACATCTGTAATTGCCCTTGTTGAGCTGCAGCTAACTTCTTAGGCACCCAAACTTGTTGGATACCTTGTGATTGAGCTTGTCTGAGCTGCTTCCTTCGTCTTCTGGCCTGGTTGGTGTGCATGGATGGGATTTGTGGGGGCAAGGCTGGTGGTTGCTCTCCTTTGCGTACCCATATCTGCTTCAAGCTCGGAACTGCTTTTTTATCGAATGGTGTCTTTCTATTTGATGTAGCAGTTGTCGTGCATGGTTGCGTTTGCTTGTGTGGTGGACTCACTACTGTGGCTACTTGATTCTTTGGAGAAGAAGAAAGATCCACCCGCCTTCGAACCTGGTCTTCCACGATTGACTCCTTCTGCATCATAGAGCTTTTGACACATACAACATCTTCTTTCATATGATTAGTCTTGGAAGAACTAAGAGAGTGTGTGGTGCCATGATTTAGGAGCATGCAGTTCTCTAATTCTAATGTAATGCATTGTTCATGTACCCAAACTTGAAGAATTTGACTTCTTAGGTTTAAGTTAACTTCATGGTCATAGATCCAATCTTGACCCAAGACAAGTGGTTCTGTAAGGTTCTCATCTTGACATACTAGCGCTTTGACTTTCATTGGAACATCTTGAAGGTAGATGGGAAGTTCCACCTCGCCCAAACAAGGGGTTTCCACACCTCCCAATCCTATGAGATAAGCTTCTATGGGATTGATGTTCAACCCCAAGTCTTGGCAGTAGGAAAGTCTAACTGCACTACTTGCTGCACCTGAGTCAATCAATGCTTTCACCGTCCTTGCACCCTTCCCTTGTCCTATCTCTATGGTCACAAAGGGTCTTCGGTCAATGACCTGAGAAGTCGCTATGCCTGACTTTTGACACATATCCATGTGATATTTTGGGGCTTTTGATTTGACTTCTAGGCCTAATCGCCTTAACTTATTTCGCCTAATACGCTCTCTGGCCTCTACCTGTGCTTCTTCTCTCACTCTTAACTCTTCATCTTTTCGCTTCTTAGCAGTGTTGAGTCTCATTAGCATATCCTCAGTAAGAGGTTCTTGATATAGCTTGACTCTACAGCCACTAATATAGTTTGGCAAGATATCTCCTTCTAGCGTGGCCAACTGAACTGCACCACTAGTGGAAATTCTATTAATGATCATGGGTCCATATCCTCTTTTTTCCAACTTACGGGCATGTTGTTTTAGTGTGTATACCAACACTAGATCTCCCTCTTTCAATCCCTTATCCTTGATGTGTGCATCAAAGTATGCCTTTTGCCTCTTCTTTGCAGCGTAGATGCCTGCTGCCGCTCGTAGCCTCATCTCACCCAAGCGTTCGAGATCAAAGATCCTAGAGGACAATTCATGCCCATTCCACTCATACTCTTGTGCTACTTTTAAGGCAGGGATTAAGAAATCTAATGGTAGCACAGCGTTCTGTCCGAAGACCATCTGAAATGGGGTGGCGTTGAGTACCGTTTTGTAGGCAACTCGATAAGCCCAAACAGCATGATGAAGTTGTTTGTCCCAATCAGAGCATTTATTATTTACCAGTTTTGTCAATACGTTACAGAGGATCTTATTGGTACTCTCGGCTTGTCCGTTGGCTTGTGGGTGATAGGGGGCAGATTTCTTATGTATCACCAAGAATTCTTGGAGAAGATTTTCAATGACTTCATTCAAGAAGTGTGTGCCTCTATCGCTCACCAACTCTATTGGTAGTCCATATCTCGTGAACACATTCTCGAATAAGAACTTAGCCGTAGTCTGAGCATCATTCTTTGTTGTGGCTTTGACTTCTACCCACTTTGTAAGGTAATCTGTGGCTACAATGATGTACTCTGCATGGGAGTTTCTAGCTGGGGGATTAATAGGACCTATGAAGTCTATGCCCCACTTCGAAAATGCACGTCCTCCCATCATTGGCCTCAAGGGCATCTCGTCTTTTCTCACTGGATATTGTGCACGTTGGCATGTGTCACATTTCTTCACATAGGTATGTGCGTCCATATGAAGAGTGGGCCACCAAAGTCCTGAGAATAGAATGGTCTTGATCACTCGGTCAGGACCAAAATGTCCACCTGCAACACCGCTGTGTGCAGTCTCTAAGGCCTTTAAATAGTCTGATTCATGAACGCATAGTCTTAAGTAACCATCTTTGCCTCTTCGGTATAGGTTGTGTCAGGGGAGCACTAGATTGTGCTCTCTGACTACACAAGACAAGATTTCGGAAACACAGTTCTGATTACAAGAATACCCACGAAGGGAAAATGCTACAAGAATATACGATCGATACAAGATGTCCCACAACCCGGGACCAATAGGTATGGAAAACTCGACTAGAGATGATACAGGAGATCCCACAACCCGGGATCGTAGGTAGGAAACAAGATATCTCGATTACAAGAAATCCCCTCAGGGATATGAACTGGATACAAGAAATAACTAGAAAGGATCTCGTACTACGAGATTACAATAGGACAAGAAAGGATGTCCACAATACAAGACTAGACAAGACTAGAGCTAGAAACAAGACTAGAACTTGAACTGGAACTTGAATGTACTTACTTGGAGGTCACGACTCCTTGAGCTCCCAAGACTGGCATTGGCAAGACTGATTATGAATGTGGCCAACCCCTCCTTATATAGGTTTTCAAGGGCGGTTCCCAAGGCGGTTGCGAACTGATGATGTCATCATGATGTCATCGATTTGTAACAAGACCTCCCAATGTCAGAATTCAGCGAATAGACAGTTGATCTTGGGGTTTTGGCACATTCCGGACGCAATGGAAGCATTGGTTTCTCCTAATTCTGAACCAATCATGAGATACAGGGTTCACATGGAATCTTAGGTTCAGGATGGTTTCCTTCGTCCATGACATCACCTCCCCCTCAAGCGACGAGTTCCACGAGGAGCGGTCATGTTATCTGGTCTCGGCTTCGTTGGATTTTTCTTATGGAATTCTCGAACCTTGATTGGTGCTCTCTGAAGGTTTTCTGCAGGTTCCCAAGTACGATCACTGATGTCATACCCTTTCCAATGAATAAGGTATTCCAATCTTCCCCGGGATATTCTGGAATCTAGGACATGCTCGACTTCAAATTCTTCATGATCATCAATCTCAATAGGTGGTGAAGGACTAGGTCTCTCCCCCCTCAATGGTGAAATCTGATATGGTTCCAACATGGATACATGGAAAACTGGATGTATTCTCATGGTACTCGGTAACTGGAGTTTGAAGGTGACTGGATTAATCTTGGCCAAGATGGTAAATGGTCCAAACTTTTGATGATCTAACTTTGCACAAGGCCTTGAAGTTTGTAAATTGTTTCGGAGTAACCATACTTTATCCCCAATTTGATACGATGGATTCTGGACACGATGTTGATCTGCATAGTACTTATATTGTTGTTGAGCTTTATGGATCTCTTCCTTCAGTTCTTTGTGAATGTCCATCAGGTACTGGGCCTTGTCTCTGGCAGCTGGGTTCTTGACATGATTTGAGAGTTGTATATCCATCCTTGGATGTTGTCCATAGTTTGCAAAGAAGGGAGTTTGCTTAGTAGATGCATGAACACTATTGTTATAGGCAAACTCTGCAAAGGGTAACAACTCAAACCAGTCATTTTGGTGATAGTTGCTAGTGCAACGGAGATATTGCTCCAGGACTTGATTCACTCGTTCTGTTTGTCCATCAGTCTGTGGATGATTTGCTGTAGATAGTTTAACTTGAACACCAAGGAGCTTGCAAAGACTGTTCCAAAAGCTGGATATGAACTGTGGACCTCGATCACTGACAATGTCATCAGGCAATCCATGAAGCCTAAATATGTACCTAAGAAAAAGTCTGGCAGTGGCTGCACCTGTGATTGCCTTGGTAGTTGGAATGAAGTGTGCCATCTTTGTAAATCTATCCACAATAACAAGAATGGCATCATACTTATCTGACTTTGGTAGATCTGTGATGAAATCCATCGACAATGAAGCCCATGGCCTTTCTGGAATAGGTAGAGGTTGCAAGAGGCCATGAGGTTTATGTCGGGGTACCTTAGATCTATTGCAAGTATCACAGGTTCGAATGTATTCTTTGACTTCCTTCCACATCTGAGGCCACCAAAAGTCCCTTGATATGAGTTCTATTGTTTTATTTACTCCAAAATGTCCTGCTGCAAGGTTGTCATGGCGTTGTTGAAGTACTTGGATCCTGGGCTTTCCTGGAGGGACATACAATAGGTTCTTATAGAGTAGTAAACCATCCTTTTCCTGAAATTCGTTTACTTCTTGGAATTTTCCTTCTTGAGCTTTCTGCTTAACGTTACAAAACAATTCATCCTGTGGTAGATTCTCACGGATCAACTGATTCAAGGCTGAATCTTCATGATGGCTTGAAGAGATAGCTGCTAACTGGAGATGCTCGGGCTTGAGTAATACACTCTCTTGTTGATCAAAGGCCTCTTCACCCTTCTTTGGTGCAAGGTAAGATCTTCTGGATAGGGCATCTGACTGACATTGATGACGTCCTGGACGGTATGTGATGACAAAGTCGAATCTGGATAAAAAGTTACTCCATCGAGATTGCCTTCTATTGAGGATCCGGGTGGTCATAAAATACTCTAGGTTCTTGTGATCTGAATATACAATGACTTTATGAGCTGCTCCTTCTAGATGGTGACGCCAGGTATCAAACGCGTCTACTATGGCAAGGAGTTCTTTATCATGAATTTCATAATTAATTTCTGGAGGGGAAAACTTCCTTGAATGATATGCAACTGGATGTAGTTGTCCATCATCTCCATATTGGGAAAGAATGGCCCCTAGAGCAAAGTCCGATGCATCTGTCTCAAGGAAGAAGGGCTTACTAGAATCAGGATGAACTAGGATTGGAGCAGTAGTGAATGCTGATTTCAAGGTCTGAAAGGCCTTCTCTGCTTCTTCGGTCCATGAGAATTTGGAGTTCCCTGTAAGCTTGGTAAGAGGTGTCACTATCTTGGAGTAATCTCTGATGAATATCCTATAGAAATTGGCAAACCCCAAAAAACATTGTACATCTCGAACACATGAAGGTGGTTGCCAATCAAGGATTGTCTCAATCTTCTTAGGGTCCATAAAAATTCCTTTATCTGATACTATGTACCCTAAAAATTCCACTTCTGTCTTATGAAAAGAACACTTCTCCAATTTCGCATACAATCCTTTTTCTCTTAGTTTCTCTAGGACTATCTTTACATGATCTTCATGATCCTCTAGATTTTTTGAAAATATCAAGATATCATCAAGGTATATTACAACAAAATCATCTAAATATTCTCGAAAAATATCATTCATCATATGTTGGAAGACAGCTGGAGCATTTGTAAGACCGAAGGGCATAACTACATATTCAAAATGCCCATACCTTGTTCGAAATGCTGTCTTCCATTCGTCTCCTTCTCTGATCCTGACAAGGTTGTAAGCTCCTCGAAGATCAATTTTCGTGAAGAATTTTGCTTTTCCAAGGCGTTCCAAGAGCTCTGATATGAGTGGTAGAGGGTATCTGTTTTTTATAGTGACTTTGTTCAATCCACGATAATCTACACACATCCGGAGAGTCCCATCCTTCTTCTTTACAAATAGAATAGGAGCTCCTGCTGGAGACTTCGAGTGTTTGATAAACCCCTTTGCTAGATTCTCATCAATGTTCTTGCGTAGTTCTGTAAGTTCCTCTGGAGATAGTCTGTAGATTGGTCCAAAGGGTGGTTGTGTTCCCTCTTGAAGATCTATGGGACAATCATAAGGTCTATGCTCTGGAAGGATATCTGCATTCTTCTTTTCAAAAACATCTTCAAAGCCGTTGTACTGATTGGGTAGCTGTACTGGATCATCTTTCTTGGATTCTTGAGCTGGTATGGCATAGATCATATATGTAGGTTCCTTCCTTACTGCATGTATGAAGGCTTTAGCTCCAACATATGTTGGGTTCTTCTGGATATCTCGACGGGTGATTTTATTCTTTTCCCAATTAATTTCTGGATTATGTTTCTTTAACCACGGCATTCCGATGATAACCATATTTGCTGGACTCGATATTACATTGAAACATATGTGTGAATCATGGTCACCAAGGTGTACTCTTAGTGGTATGGTTTCCATGGTTATATTCCCCGATGCTAGAGGCCGTCCATCTACTACTTCGGCTACTACTGGTCTGTTCTTTCGAAGTACTGGAATTCCATGTTTCTTAACGAGTCCTTCATCAATGAAACATGAGGACGCTCCTGAATCTACTAGAGCTATGAGGGAAAGGGTCTTCTTAGACAGGATTAACTTGACAGGGGCAAGACATGTTTCTACGGGTGTGGATGGAATTATGAGACCCTTTCGTATATCATGGTCCGGCTGTATGGTCTCTTTTACAACTGGACTTCCTCGTTTCCCTGCTCTACAAGGGTGGCTGCGACTTTGGAGTTTGTTCTCTTGTTGGGACAATTAACTGCAATGTGGCCAGGGTTTCCACAATATAGACATAATTTGTTATCCCTCCTTCTTTGTTTCTCTTGTGGTGTTAGAGGCTGGAACCTAGTTACATCTATCTGCATAGGTTCGGGCATAGTGTCATCTCTAGGAGTAGGCTGGAAAGGTTTCCATTGGCGAGGTCTTCCTTCTACTTGTTTTTCTTGTTTCCTTTCAAAAAGACGGTTATCACATTGAATGGCTTGGTTGATGTATTCATTCAATGTCTTCACCTCTGGCATCGTGAGTAGAAGGTCCTTCACGTCATCCCTTAAGCCCCATCTAAATTGGCTAATGAAATAATCTTCATGCCAAGTGAGGTCACATATCAATTGCCTAAATTCTGATGCATAGGTAGAGGCAGGGCGGTTACCTTGACGTAGCTTTCGAAGTTTTGTTTCTGCCACTCGACTCGTGTCTGCATCTCCAAATGTGGCGACAAGCTCTCCAAGAAATGCCTCATAATTATGAAGTACGGCCATATCCTTCTCCAAGATTGGGGCGAACCATGATAAAGCTTGACCATAGAGCAAGGTTCCAATAAAACCGACCTTGGATGCATCATCAGGGTATCTATCAGGCTGCATGCGAATGTACAATTTGACTTGTTGCAAGAATCCTCGAAACTTTGTACGATCACCATTGAACTTTTCTGGCATGCAAATCTTGGGTTCCTTCACAAATGATGTACTGGGCCGTTGGTTCACTTGAATACTCCCTTGATTCGCTTGAAGACTCCCGATTCGTTCTTGTAATTCTTGAAGGAGTGTACCTACATGCACTGGATGTCCCATCTCGACTTGTGTCTGTCGACGACTTAGGTCTTCGACTTGTTGTTGGAGACTCTGAAGTGATGCTACGATCTGTTCATAAGCGTTCTCCATGATGTCTGGTCTTGGATAGAAGATAGTCTTGCCAAAATGTCAGGGGAGCACTAGATTGTGCTCTCTGACTACACAAGACAAGATTTCGGAAACACAGTTCTGATTACAAGAATACCCACGAAGGGAAAATGCTACAAGAATATACGATCGATACAAGATGTCCCACAACCCGGGACCAATAGGTATGGAAAACTCGACTAGAGATGATACAGGAGATCCCACAACCCGGGATCGTAGGTAGGAAACAAGATATCTCGATTACAAGAAATCCCCTCAGGGATATGAACTGGATACAAGAAATAACTAGAAAGGATCTCGTACTACGAGATTACAATAGGACAAGAAAGGATGTCCACAATACAAGACTAGACAAGACTAGAGCTAGAAACAAGACTAGAACTTGAACTGGAACTTGAATGTACTTACTTGGAGGTCACGACTCCTTGAGCTCCCAAGACTGGCATTGGCAAGACTGATTATGAATGTGGCCAACCCCTCCTTATATAGGTTTTCAAGGGCGGTTCCCAAGGCGGTTGCGAACTGATGATGTCATCATGATGTCATCGATTTGTAACAAGACCTCCCAATGTCAGAATTCAGCGAATAGACAGTTGATCTTGGGGTTTTGGCACATTCCGGACGCAATGGAAGCATTGGTTTCTCCTAATTCTGAACCAATCATGAGATACAGGGTTCACATGGAATCTTAGGTTCAGGATGGTTTCCTTCGTCCATGACAGGTTGTCCCCTACTAAGGCATAGCCTTGAGCCTCTTGCTCCAAGCTTCGTCTTCTTGCTAGACTAGCCTCTTTGGGTAATCTTCCCGACCTCATAAACTCTACCAATGGAGCACTCCAATCTGGAATTAATGACACTTGATAAAGGGTCGCATGCTCCACTGGGGGTCTCTCTCTGCACCTTGGACAATTCTTAATCCACTCATGTATTTCTTTGTCCATGCTAGGCCAATACACTCCTAAACGCTTTAGATTCTGCAATGTTCGTTGTTTAGAATAGTGATTTCCTAGCATTCCTTCATGGGCTTGTTGCAACCAACTACTATGTTCATCATCCTCCACACAACAAGCTAATACACCCTCAGTATCTTGTTTGTACATGCTTCCTGCTAATATGTGATATTTTTGTGATTTTACAATTTCTTCTTGTGATGTTTTCACATTCTTATTTGCAGGGCCAAAGGTTAGGACTGGTACCAACTTATTTGCCCATTTAGGAACAACTTCTAAATTGAACAGATAAGCATCGGGTAATTCGTCAGACACTCCTTGCGGTGACTCTCCTGAAGTGATGCGAGAAAGGTGATCTGCCCGAAGGTGGGTTCTACCTTTCCTGACAACAACTTCAAAGTCATATTCCATTAGTAAGAGGAACCATCTTACTAAGCGTCCAGTATTGCAAGGTTTATTGACCAAATATAACAAAGATTGATGATCAGTGAAAAACTTGAACTTGTTGGCCAATAAATAGTGTCTAAACTTCTTCACAGCATATACCATGCCTAAGCCCTCTCGCTCAGTTGTGGTATAGTTCCGTTCAGCTACAGTGAGCTATCTACTAGCATATGCTATGGGCAAATCTAAGTTTCCTTCACTTGTGGGTTGTGCTAGCACACATCCTATGGCATGATTGGATGCATCCACATGGACATGGAATGGTTTATTCCAATCAGGAGTGGTGAGTATTGGTGCCGTGCATAAACGTTTCTTCAGTTCGTTGAAAGAATTCTCGCATTCGTCGTTCCACTCAAAATTAGACAACAAGGCATAAAGGGGTCTAGCTATGATCGCGTACATGTGGATAAACCTACGGTAGTATCCACAATGGCCCATAAAGGCTTGTACCTCTTTAATATTCCTTGGCCTTGGTAGCTCCGCTATGGCTCGTACCTTATCTTCATCTGTTGAGATTCCATTCTTAGAAACAATATGACCTAAGATTTTACCTTGACGCACCATAAACACACACTTTTCTGGGTTCAGACACACTCGATATTCTCTACACTTGTTGAAGATTTGTCTGAGCTCAGGGATGTGAAACCTTCTTTCTTGGGAATGAGCACATAAATCATCCACACACACTTCTAAGCTCTTTCGCAAGAACTCTTTGAAGACATGACACATGAGCCTTTGGAATGTTGCAGGTGCATTGGTGAGCCCAAATGGCATCACACGAAATGCAAAGATTCCCCACTCTGTAGCAAAAGCTGTTTTGTGTTGATCTTCTAGGGCAATGGCTACTTGATTGTAACCTGAAAATCCATCAAGGAAGCTATAAACTTCCTTGCCTGCAACACGCTCCAATAGGTGTTGTGTGATTGGAAGTGGATAACTATCTCTAATCGTAGCGGCATTAACTTTTTTAAGGTTAATACACACTCGCAACTTCCCGTTCTTCTTGGGTACCACAACAATGGGGGACACCCATTCGGTATGCTCAATCTCATAGATGAATCCAGCTTCAATCAACCTATCAATTTCTTCTTTTATTTTGGCTGCATAGGTATCATTATATGTGTAGGGCTTCTGTTTGGTGGGCTTAGCATCAGCAGTCATGGGGATAGTATGAGAGCAAATTCTTGGATCTACCCCTTTCAAGTCTCTATAGTGCCATGCAAACACATCCCTATATTCCCTTAATAGAGCTATGAGCTCCATTTCTTCTCTTGCACTTAGGTCATCTCCTATATATGTGCATCTCTCTTCGTTCTCTTCAATGGTCACTACAATCTTCTTGGTCTTTTCTTTATTATCATATGATTCTCCTATGATGGCCTCTCTCTTAGGCATTCGTACCAAAATTTTGCGGTCGTCAACTTCATATTTCTTGAAGTTTTCTGGTACTTCAAATAATGATTCCTCCTCTTCTTATTTCACTGCTTTTCTTTTCTTTTTCTTTTGACTACTCTCACTTCCATCCTTTGAGTTTACTGTTTTAATACTTGTGAGAGGTTCTTCTTCTTTCTGGGTGAACACTCCTATATCTTCTAGATAGTGCTGCTCTGAGTTAAAGCAACTATCCATCACAATAGACTCCAGATCATCGTCATTCTCTTCTTCTTCTATGACATCACTAAGGTCACATTCTTCTAGCAAGGGTTGACACATGAACACTGAGATATCATAACCCTCCTCATCACAATGAGGTGTCCACTGTTCCTCATTGACAGCAATGTCCATGGTGGCTAAGATTTCTGGCCAGCCATGAGGCTCAAACTCCTCATCTGGAAAGATCATCGGTGTGTAGGCTTGGTCTCTAACTGGTCTATCTCCTAGCGAAGTTCCTTCTTCTCTTGCCTTTAAACGTTTTTCCTCTTCCTTTGCGACCTTGCACATCCACAAATGAGTATCTTCATGTAGCCATGATGGATCAGGTGAACTTTCAGAATGCACAGAGATGGAATCTTCTTTCGCTTTGTGGATAGAATTCCACTGTAGGGGTGGTACATCTCTGAAGGTGTAATCCTTCAAATTGACCTTGGTGGTGACCCCTAAGTGCTGTAAGTACAAGGAGTTAGTTCCCCAATCCTGTACTATTTGCAATTGTCGTAGGAAGGGTCTTCCTAGGATCATCTCATAGACATTATTTTTCTCAAAGTCACATATAGCAAATGTGTGCTCAAACTCTACACCACAAGTGGTTAGAGTGATCCCTTCTAGCAATCCTAGAGGTCTTTCAAAATGACCATCAGCCATTTGAAGCTTCATTCTAGTTGGTCTTAATGTGGGCTTGCCCCATTGCTTCCACAAGGAGGTGGTCGCAATAGCAACACCAGCACCTGAATCTATGATTGCTTTGGTTGTGTAACCTTGGTAGGTGATTGGAAGATAAGTATTACCTTCTTCACCCTCACACATGTCCCCTATTTTGTCTAGAGGTATCTCTGGTACCCTTTGCTTGGAGCCTGCTTTTGGCATGATTCCAAAGCTCAGGTTTTGCTTTGAGCAGCTCTTCTACAGTGAGATGACACTGAACCTTAGTGTTCTTCACGACATCCGTGTTCCTTGGAACCACTGAGTCTTCATTTCTTACTAGTATTGTGGGAGCTCTAATCTGGAGAGATTCAGATTCCCATGGGCCTGGAAATTGAGGCAGTTCTTCTAAGGTATTAGATCCAAAATCTAACCTTTCGTCTTCTTGTTGTTCTGCTTCATCTCCGTAAATAGATGGAATGTCTTGGGGAAATTGATCATGAAGATCATCAATCTCAGGAATAGGAGGGGAATTACCCTTCTCCTTGGCCCAGTTCTCTTCTTGTATTTCCCGCAAGAATTCTTGAGAGTACTGTTGAATTGAAGGAGGTATTCCTGGATCCGTGGAATTAGGAACATAAGCTCCCATTGGTGGTGAGCTTCCTCTTTCAATAACTGGTTGAGCCTGTGGAGGTAAAGAAACTTGTGGTTTGTTTACCAACTGCTCTAATCGTTCTAGTAAGCCCTGGAAATGCAAATCCCCTTTGACAGAGTTTGTCTGATTGAACTTTTGACTAGTCTCAAGTATAGCTTGAGCTTGTTCTACCATTTTCATGCACATTTTCATCCGTTCAATCTCTAAGTCCGCTCTAGGGTAACTCTTGTCTAGGTTTGCAGCTGTAGGCCCTTCTTGAAGTCGAGCCTGGTAGGCCTTGAACATCATGTCCAAGCCTTCTGGGGTTGGATCTGCAAGAACAGACCCTGGTTGCGGTCTATTTACAATGGGTGGTGGGGTGCGATGAGGTGGAATGGATGGAGTTTCGGCATGCGAGGGGTTTTGAGATGCAATGTCTTCTATTTTTGTTTTTGCGTCTTTCAAGCTTTCTTCTAGTTCCGATAACTTTTTATTCCACTTACGATTGGCCTTTTCTCTGGTATCCTTCCATGTTCTTGTTTTCCTCTTACTAGGCTCTCCTGATTCACTCGACTCCGATTGCTCTGCTGGTTTATCTTGTTTTAATGCTTGTGCCCTAGTAACTGCCTGTATAGGTGCCACATTACTGCTACTTGAACTTGAATCCGCCACTAAGCCTACCACATTAATGGGTGTAATCTTGGGTGCACTGGAGGGGTTTCTTGGACAATCTCTAGGGAGATGGTCTTTGCCACAATCAGGGCAAAAAGCCTGTATTGTGATAGCCTATCCTTGACTCGGAGATGATGGGTGGGGACAGTCACGAATGAAATGATCACCTTGACATCTAAAACAAGATCCTCTAGGGGCTTGTGGTCTCATTTGTCTCAATTGGGGCCTAGGGTTAGGATTTGTGTACATGACATTGGAGTATTCTGGCTCCCAATTTTGCTCCATAGGTGGTGCCTCATATTGATACGAGTAAATCTCACTATGTTCAGGTGACTCTGTGTAATACGCATGTGGACTACCTTCATGGGAGTAGTCTGAACTATGAGCATGAGAATCATTATCTGGTATCAATGGGGTTAGGGGCACCAATGCTCTATTTGGATTTTCCTCTCCCACAACATATTTGACTGGAATCACGTTGGCTGGAGCTGGTGGTTGGTTTCCCAAGATAGGTTGTGGCCTATATGGTACCTGATATTGTTGTGGTCTATAATATGGCTGTTGGTATTGGTTCTGATACCTACCTTGTGGGTAAGGTTGCTGATAATTCTGTCTAACAGCCTGCCTATTGTAGGGACAATCTTGAGCCGTGTGGTTTGTGTATTTTCTCTCAATAGTGCAATATGGAGCATTCCTTTCTCTAATGTTTTGGTTTTGCATTGGGCATACATTAGCCATGTGGTCGCCCCCACAAGTATAACACCGATTCACTGGAGTGACTCTCTGTGTTTGTTTATTTTGGACTCCCAGCTTCTTGGCAACTTGCTCAGCTATCTCCTCTATTTCCGTGGAGATTTTTGAAGTATGACTAGTAGAACTATCTGAATCCTTATAGAGTTTGGATAATCCTAACTCCTCACCCAAGTTATCTTCTATGTCAATGCATGTCCGCACGCACTCTTCTATGGATCTAGGCTCTTTCAAATATACATATGATCTTAGCTTTGTGCTCAGTAAGCCATCTAAGAACAAAGCCACTTGTTTGACTGGTGTGGGTAACTCGGGAGCAGGGCATCTTTCTAGGTACTGTCTGAACCTTCTACCTGCTAGTCGCACTGTTTCTTGGGGTGTCTGCTTGAAACTGTGGATCAAGGATGATGTGTTATGCCTGATACCACTCTTGGAAAATTCTACAATGAATTCGTCTAGCAGTTGACCTATATCGTGATAGTTGCGACTACTCAATGGTTGAAACCAAGCCAAGGTAGTGCCCTTAAGAGTCAAACCAAATGCCTCGTATTGGGTGAATAAATCCTCAACCTGTTCACCTCTTAACACTTGTTTGAACTCGGCCACATGATCATAAGGATCTCTTGACCCGTCAAAATAATTCTTCATTGCCTTGATCACTTGAGTGGGTCTAAGGGTTCTTGGGTGCTCTCGGGGTCTAGGCAATGGAAAATCATGTTCATCTCTTTTTTGCCTATGTGCTTGATGTCTCTCTCTTTCAGGTCTTTCATTTTCAAATCCTGATCTATTCCTGCCCACGGTGTGTGCAAAACTTACCTCAGGTCTCTCTCTAGTTCTTTCTCTCTGGGCTCATGAGCGTGGGATGATCCTACTCCTTGGAGGCCATGGGAAACATTGGATCTTGGTGGGGGGAAAATCAATTCATTCTTCCAAGTATATGCATGTCTATCATGTTCTGTTACCAAGAAAATTTTCTCTGATGTGTTATCCAGGTAAACAACTTTGCCTGGCATCTCTAGATCCTTGAACTCGTAGATGATGACTATGCCCAATTGGCTAGGTTGATCTGGCTTGAATCTCCAAAAGGCTTCCTCTGTTTCTCTATTCAAAAATAGTTCTATGCTTTTGTTATCTTGAGGGATCCAGTCTGGAGTGATCACTCGAGTCAAAACTGACTTACCTCTAGGAGTCTGGGGTTCTTGTCCTACATTTCCTTGTTCTAGGTCTCCTATTTCATTCTCAGGAATGACATTTCCAAACTCATCAGTCCTATCTGGTAGGTTGGTGACCACATACATGGTTCCTTCCTTATCAATGTATGAACCCTCTTCGAACTTGACCACCGGGTGTTCAAGTCCAAAGGATTGATCTGGATTTTTGAGTTGGACCACTGATCGCCTCAGACCATCCTCATAGATGCGAGCACCTAATTGGTTGATCCGAATATATTCCAACTGTGTCTTATAGGGACCTTCTGGTGTTTGTAGATGGGCAGTCCTTGAGCCACCTGCAGGTTTTCCCATACTAAAAGACATTTCTGAATCACTTGTGTCTGAACTTAGTAAAAGATGACCACTTAGTTGTCGTGCCCAAGACTTGGATGTATGGTTGACACTAGCCTCAGAAGATCTAATGCTTTGTTTATCCTTGCCTAAGTGTCTACCAGATCTCAGGTTCATAAGCTTTAGTCAAGAGTCCAAATTTTCCCCTTGGTATGGTTCAAAATTCTTTGGAGTCCCCTTGGTTCCCTAGTCCCACTTGAGGGTCAACTTCAAATTATCCTATCTCAAAATCAACGCGTTATTCTTGAGGTCGTGTAGGATTTGAAATGAGCTTTCCAACGAGCTATAGAGCTCAAAAAATGGACTTTGGATGAAAAAGTTATGCCAATTCAGGCTCCTGGGGGTCAAAACAGGCAAACAGGACCTTTGGAGAAAATCGCGATTTTGTGAACTTTCAGAGAATCGCGATTTTGTGAACTTTCAGAGAATCACGATTTTGTGAACTCAGAAAATCGCGATGTTGAGCACAAAATCGTGTTTCTGAAAATCGCGATGTTGAGCACAAAATCGTGTTTCTGAAAATCGCGATGTTGAGCACAAAATCGTGTTTCTAAAAATCGCGATTTTGAGCAAAAATTCGTGTTTTCACAGAATCGCCTTTTTCACAAAATCGTGTTTTTGGCTGAAAATCGTGATTTGTGAGAATCGCGATTTTGAGCCCACTGAAAATCGTATTTTCTCAAAATCGTGTTTTTGACAAGAAAATCGCGATGTTGAGCACAAAATCGTGTTTCTGAAAATCGCGATGTTGAGCACAAAATCGTGTTTTTGAAAATCGCGATGTTGAGCACAAAATCGTGTTTCTGAAAATCGCGATGTTGAGCACAAAATCGTGTTTCTTGAAAATCGCGATTTTGACTCAGAGAATCGTGATTTACAAAATTGTGTTTTTTCACAAAATCGTGTTTTCTCAGAATCGTGTTTTTAACAAGAAAATCGCGATGTTGAGCACAAATTCGTGTTTCTGAAAATCACGATGTTGAGCACAAAATCGTGTTTCTGAAAATCGCGACGTTGAGCACAAAATCATGTTTTTGAAAATCGCGATTTTGACTCAGAGAATCGTGATTCACAAAATCGTGTTTTTTCACAAAATTGTGTTTTTGGCTGAAAATCGTGATTTGTGAGAATCGCGATTTTGAGCCCGCTGAAAATCGTGTTTTTAGAAAATCGTGTTTCTTTTGATATGAAAATCGCGATTTTGAGCACAGAATCGTGTTTTAGAGAATCGTGTTTTTTTGATATGAAAATCGCGATTTTGAGCACAATCACAGAATCGCGATTCTGAGAATGACCACAGAATCGTGATTTTTTCAACCAACTTTTAGGCGGGAAAACAGAAAATCGTGATTTTTCAAAAAATTTGAATTTTCACAGAATCGCGATTTTCATCACAGAATCGCGTTTTTTGGCGGGAAATTCAAATTTCTGAGCGCCGACTATGGCGAGCTCCATATGAGCAGAAAATCATGAAGAAAACACTGCGCTTGCTCTCCCTTGCACCTCCTAACTCCTTCCCACACAATAATGCATGAAAAATGGTATGAAAATGGTGAAAATGCACTAAAAAACAAGAAATTTCTATGAAGAACAAGATGGAAGAAGGTGGAGATGATGATGATGATGAAGATGAAGAGGAAAAAACAGAAAATGAACTGAAATGACAATTTTTTTACCTTCCAACGTCGCAAATCTACGATCTTACCATCACAACGCTCGTCCTCGAAGCTCTCTCCCCGGCAACGGCGCCAAAATTTGGTGTAGCTCAAGTGTAAGCACCACCTCCTTTACTTGTCAATCCGCGGAGACGTGAGGACCGGTATGAAGACCACGAGCAAGTGAAGGCACAAGTGCGTGAGTGAAAGCACACAAACATGCACACACATACACACACACGCGCACAAAGTAAGATCAAAGAGAGGAGCAATGGAAAGCTTAGATTGCAAAAGAGTTCTCTTACCAAAGTTCTATTCTCTAACAAGCTAACCCCCAAAAATGAGCTCTCTAGCTCTTTTTATAGTTTTTTGACTAGTTTTGGCCCTGTCCAGACCTAGTGTCCGGCCTAGTTAAAAAGTAGGTTCCAGGGCTTATTTGAGGGCTCAAACGAAGTCTAAAAATTATGAAAATTGGTACGATGGTACTTCTAATACTCCTCAAGCTCGAGGACTCCTCGGCTTGAACAAAATGGAGTTACTAAAAATAGATAATGGTATTTACAATGGTTTTTAGTGATGAAAATCACTATTTTTGTAGGGGATTCTTCTGAAAATTTGACATACACTTCTTGGAGCTCCCTACTTGCTCCCTTTCCTTGTGTGTCCACCTTTTGATGTGCTTCCATGCTTTGTCCTTGACTTTGAGCTTCAACAATATGCAATGCAAAATTTAAAATTTATACCTGAGCTGCAACGCCGTTTGTTCACGTCGGGTTCACCAATGTCGGGTCGTGAGAGATGCTCGGATGGTGGATCAAGTCATCCGCCTAAATCGTTCGGCACACGTAGGGTGTCTGTAGCGGACTCAGACTAAGGACCATAGCGACAAGCTGCTTTATATCTGGCAATAGCTATCTGTTTGGGTGTTAACAATAATGACTCTTCGGTTATCTGATCTTTAACTACCTCTTCTATTGTAGCTTCTAATGGTTTTGGTTGAGTTTGTCTAACTAAAGTTGGTGGAAATAAATCTTCACTACTTTGTGATTCAAGAGATGCAATGGAAGAAAATGCTAGGAATGTACTTAAACATTGATCATAAGATAAAGAGACTAATGATTCCGAAGTAATATTGTTCTTAATAAGTTCTTCTAACACTAATTCTACGGATTCGGTTGTATGTTCAATGATGTTATTACTACTGTGTTCAGATGCATGGTATAAATCGGAAGACATGAAAGAACTAATAGAAACAATATGATGCTAAACTGGTTTGAATAAATGAATTAATAAGCTAATACAAATGTAAAGTCTAGATAATTGGATAAATGTCTAAGCAATTGGGTAAATGACTAAATGGAGATATAAGGTTTAAATGGATCATCAATCTTGTTGCTTCTCTTTTTTCACTTCAATAGCTTGAACTCATCAATGATTCTGCAAAAAAAACATTCACATATTAGTAATAATACAAGAATCATTAAGAAACTTAAAAAACATTAGTCACATACATTAAAGCATACACATGCTTAATAACTTTCCTTTGTCATGCATATATTCATTCATTCAATTACATACCCATGCATATTTTAATGTGTGCACTAAAACACTTAAATGCACTCTAATACATACATTCCTCATACATACTAATGTACTTTTAAATTATACATACTAACACACACACATGCTAACATTACATGCACTTCTAAATACATATAATCATGCAAATGTAGTAACATTAATTAATATGAACTAACATGCATGCGCACATTCATTACCTCATGCATATACATTGATTCATGTAAACTATCATTTTACATGCATATACATGCATGCATATGCATATACACTAACACATATGCATATATTAATATGTACCCATATATATTAACTTCTAATGAAGTAAGTATACCTTTCCAATTTCTCATTAAATAATACCAAAATTAATTAAACCTTATTATATCTCATTAAAGTAATACATTAATACGTACTTAACTACATTAGTAAATTAACTAATTATATCTATAATATTTTTCCTATCTCTTTATCTCTCTTTCTACCTTTCTCTCTCTCTCTCTCTCTCTCTCTCTCTCTCTCTCTCTCTCTCTCTCTCTCTCTCTCTCTCTCTCTCTCTCTCTCTTTCTCTTTCCTCTCTCTCTCTCTCTCCTTCTCTGTCCCGATCTCTCTCTCTTTCTCTGTCTCTCTCTCTCTCTCTCTCTCTCTCTCTCTCTCTCTCTCTCTCTCTCTCTCTCTCTCTCTCTCTCTCTCTCTCTCTCTCTCTCTCTCTCTCTCTCTCTCTCTCTCTCCTCTCTCTCTCTCTCTCTCTCTCTCCTTCTCTTTCCTCTCTCTCTCTCTCTCCTTCTCTGTCCCGATCTCTCTCTCTCTCTCTCTCTCTCTCTCTCTCTCTCTCTCTCTCTCTCTCTCTCTCTCTCTCTCTCTCTCTCTCTCTCTCTCTCTCTCTCTCTCTCTCTCTCTCTTTCCTCTCTCTCTCTCTCTCTCCTTCTCTGTCCCGATCTCTCTCTCTCTCTCTCTCTCTCTCTCTCTCTCTCTCTCTCTCTCTCTCTCTCTCTCTCTCTCTCTCTCTCTCTCTCTCTCTCTCTCTCTCTCTCTCTCTCTCTCTCTCTCTCTCTCTCTCTCTCTCTCTCTCTCTCTCTCTCTCTCTCTCTCTCTCTCTCCTCTCTCCTCTCTCTCTCTCTCCTTCTCTCTCCTCTCTCTCTCTCTCTCTCTCTCTCTCTCTCTCTCTCTCTCTCTCTCTCTCTCTCTCTCTCTCTCTCTCTCTCTCTCTCTCTCTCTCTCTCTCTCTCTCTCTCTCTCTCTCTCCCTCCCTCCCTCCCTCCCTCTCTCTCTCTCTCTCTCTCTCTCTCTCTCTCTCTCTCTCTCTCTCTCTCTCTCTCTCTCTCTCTCTCTCTCTCTCTCTCTCTCTCTCTCTCTCTCTCTCTCTCTCTCTCTCTCTCTCTCTCTCTCTCTCTCTCTCTTTCCTTCTCTCTCCTCTCTCTCTCTCTCTCCTTCTCTGTCTGCGCGCTGTCGCGCTCAGACAGAGGAGGGGAGGGAGAGTCTCTCTCTCTCTCTCTCTCTCTCTCTCTCTCTCTCTCTCTCTCTCTCTCTCTCTCTCTCTCTCTCTCTCTCTCTCTCTCTCTCTCTCTCCCTCCTTCTCTCTCCTCTCTCTCTCTCTCCTTCTCTGTCTGCGTGCTGCCGCGCTCAGACAGAGGAGGGGAGGGAGAGTCTCTCTCTCTCTCTCTCTCTCTCTCTCTCTCTCTCTCTCTCTCTCTCTCTCTCTCTCTCTCTCTCTCTCTCTCTCTCTCTCTCTCTCTCTCTCCTTCTCTGTGCGCGCTATCGTGCTGCCGCAGAGGAGGGGAGGGAGAGATTCATTTTCTCTCTCTCTCTCACACACACACACATCACACACACATATACACTTCACACACGCACATACACTTCACATACACACATACACTTCACACACACACATACATCGCATCACATACACACACATCACACACACATATACACTTCACACACACACATACACTTCACATACACACACATACATCACATACACACACTTCACACACACATACACTTCACACACACACATACACTTCACACACACACATACATCACATCACATACACACACATCACACACACACATACACTTCACATACACACACATACATCACATACATACACTTCACACACACACATCACATATATACGCGCAATGCTGCAGGGACCAAGACCAAGCCATGGAATAGGCATGGGCATGCTTCCAGCCGGACAATCAACATCAAGATCATCGTACACAGCAGTACATGATGGCTTAATATCCCGAGCACAAGGAGGGTCTAATGAGAAAGAAGGAAAAACAGAAGAAAGTAAGAGCAGAAGAAAGTACCTGCAAAAAAAACATTAAGAGAAACTTGAGCTCAACACTCATTTAAATACAAACACAAGTCGTTTCTAAACCACTCTTTTTAGTTTTAACTTTTAATCTACAACCACACTTTAATCTCCTTACTTCCACCACACTTTCTAGTTTAACTTTTCTACTTTAATATACACTTAATTTCTACTCCTCTCTTTTCATCTTCACTAACCAACTCTTTCACTTTAAGTGCATCTTCTATTGAGACCACTCCTTAAATCTCTTTAGTTACACAACTTATATAAGCCATTCTTTTTCCTAGCACTCATATAGTCCACTAGTTATTTATCCATTTAATTAATCATTTTAATCTAATTAGCCTACATTTCTTATTTAAATAAATTAATTAATTTAAGCTTAGTTTAAGGGTTTAATTAATTAGAACCTTAATATTTAAATACACACATTTACTTAAAGTAATTATTAATAGCATAGTTTAATTTAGAATACATAAATATGTAATTAATGATGATAAATAATATCTATTTTAACCCTTTTAATATAGTAAATCCTAGAAACCCTATTGGAAACCCATAAAACCCCCTGGGTTAGACCATTAAAATCCTTCTAAACCCTAGCTTTAACCCATTATAACTCATCTAAACCCTTAACATTAACCAAATCTTATAAACAACACATGAATTCAAGAAACCCTAGGATGAATACCCATAATTCTTGAATGTAAAAAAAAAATAGGAAATTCTCATTAAATGAGTAATTAGGGTAAACCCTAACATGAACATATGTCCTGCTTCATCCTTCATACCTGAAAACACTTTCACAACTGATCAACAGTGATATAAAAGAGGTTTACAATTCACCAATAAATATTTTAATTTTTCGGGTCATCAATTGGAAGATGCAAATCTTCCCGACAACGGTGGGGGTGTAAGACAATAGTTACGCAATATAGCAGAGAAGATAACAGATATAGGAGAATCTCAACAACTTTCTACTAGTAGCAAGTACAAAGATGATCGTGTTGTCCACCCGTGCGCTCTCAAGGGAGAGCTTAAATGGTGATCTAGACAACTCTAGATAGGGAGATACAAGGTAGAGGTATGCTGGCTCAACTCGATGTCTCAGGGAGTGCAGAAGTCATGTATATATAGGATCATGGGTGGCCTGCCATGGACGGCTATACATGGGCGGTAGAGCGTGGGTGGCCACCACCCGCATAATTTCCATACATGGCTTAGATCGGTTGAACCGATCTAACAAATATAAATGATTTCTGACTCCGACAGGGAATATTCCCTTTACCATTGCAACGGGGGGTGCTACCCCCGGATCCCCACCAGGGCGCCCGCTGGCCCCCTTGGACCCCCCGGCTGGGGCTGCTCATCGCTGCCCCGGACCCCACAATTGGGGACCCTGGTAACTCGCTTTCCTTACAATACCTTACATGGTCCAATATGACCTTCATCCAACATGCAAGTTGGGATTCCCATCAATTGGGTAATGCACGCTTGGCTTCTCCTCATAAAGGGGGCCTTATAAAATGTGCATACAATCATGAGGGGTAGACATTGATCATATACTAATAGGGGGGCGGGTGGGGGGGAGGGTGGGGAGGTGGGGGAATGGTGGGGGGATCCAAACCTGCAAATGATGCTACTATATATGAAATTTGCAACAGTTTGAGCGGTACAGTCAGGGGAGGCAATAGCTTCAGCCCACTTTGTCGCATAGTCTGTGGCGATCAATAGATACTTCTCTCTTTTTGGAATCGATGGAGGGTAGATGGGCCCTACAAAATCTAGCCCCCACTTCTCGAATGGTTGCCAAGAAGTGGAAATAATCAAGGGGTTGTGCCTCTGCTTTGTTGGCTTGCGTCCACACCTCTGACAAACATCACATGTTTTTCCCCATTCATCTGCATCTTTGAATAATGTAGGCCACCATAACCCAGCATCAAGGATCCTCTGACTCATAATATGTCCTGGAAGGTGCCCACCATCTGTTCCTTCATGTGCAGATTGAAGGACATCCCTCACTTCTTCTTCTTCCATGCACTTCCTAAACATGTTGTCCTTTCCCTGTCTATATAATTTATCTTCAATGAAGGTATAAGGTCTCCTCTTGATTAGCAGTCTCTTTCTTTGCAAAGCACTTGCCTTCTCTGGATACACTCCAGTTTTAATGAAATTCTTGATATCATTATACCAACCTTGAGCTTGTACAGCAAACAGATTAGCATCTGAAAAGTCATCATTGACTCCAATTGATTGATCCATCATATTGATCCTGGATAGGTGATCCACCATGATATTTTCTTTACCTCATCTATGGACTATAGAAAAATCAAACTCCTGGAACAAAAGTAGCCACCTCCATATCCTCCCAGTTGCCTGTGGCTTGTTCAATAAATACCTGAGTGGTTGATGATCAGTGATGATAACAAACTTCACACCCAACAAATAATGACGAAATTTTTGTACGACAAAAACCATTGCTAGAGCTTCCCTTTCTGTTGTGCTATAATTCTTTTCAGCTTTAGTTAAAATTCGACTAGCATACTGAATAGGCCTGTCAAGTTTGAATTCTTCACTTTGTTGAGCCAATACTGCACCCACTGTAAATGCACTGGCATCTACATGCACATGAAAAATTTTTGACCAATCTGGGATGATAAAAATTGGTGAAGCCACCAATTTGGACCTTAATGTCTGATAAGCACTCTCTTCTTCCTCTTCCCATTTAAAGGGTACTTCTTTACCTGTAAGTCTAGCCAGTGGCCTGGCTATCTCTACATGCATTTTTATAAATCTTCTGTGGTATCCAGTATGCCCCAAGAAACTCTGAATCTCTTTAGGAGATTTGGGTTTAGGTAACTTTAGTATAGAAATAATTTTATCCGAATCGGGGGCCATACAGGTATGTGAAGCGGCAGCGTACGCAGAAGTGAAAGTATGCCCCCCAATTAAAATTTTTGTTTTATTCTAAAGTCACTACAAGACAAAACAGGCATTCGTTGGCTGCCCACTTGTGGAGAGAATCTTGGGACATCAAAGTGAGCACCAAGATACTCTTGCAGTTAGGAGTGTACGTGAATCGACACTCAAATCAAGGCAATGACTATTCTTGAAGGACTAAGCAAGCCTAAGCAAGATGAGCATAGTCTAAGCTAGGCAAGAGAGAGAAGTGCAGGAGACACACAGTGTGCGACGCAGAGAAGTGAGGTGCAAGGTGTGCATGAAGAGTGACTAAGGCAGTGTGCAGAGAAGAGTTGAGCTAGTCCCCCAAGGATCCCAAGGTCTCATTGCAGTGTGTGCGTGCCGACAGAAGGTGTCCATTCTGCCCCCTTATTGGAAGCTTGGTGCAAGGTGTGCACAAGTGCAGGCTTGGAGAAGGTGGAGGTCTAGTGCAGAGGAGGCCGGCATCAACAAGACCTTGGGTATTTAGTATTTTGTAATTGAGCACTCTATGGGATTTTGCACAGAAGCATTGGACTGTATTGTGCATCACCATTGTATTTATCTTCTTATAATCAATCGACAGAGGCTTCCAGTGTGTATCTTTCTTCTTGTCTTTCCCTTTTCTCCTACAAACACTCAAATCCCTTCTTGTCCAAGAATCCCCCAGCAAAATTTGGCACGCACGGTGGAACACCAAGGAGATTTGAGCATAGGAGAAACCAAGTGCAAAGTGAAGAAGAGGTCAAGTGTCTGTTGATATATTTAGGTAGTGATGTGTGTGAACACTCTAGGACCGCCGGGGCACTTTTTTCCCTCTTTAGGAGGTTTTTTTCCCCCGGCTTGTATATACGCCTATTGCCCTAATGGGCTACTTATCTTTGTACATTCTCTAGTAATACATTCAGTCTTGTGTGTTGTGCTCCAAGCTTCTTCTTCTTCCTTGTGTTGTTCGCGTGCTTCCGCAGACGTCTATCTCCAACAATTGGTATCAGAGCAGGTCGTTGCTTCTTCTAGGGCGCCGTCGACACTCCTCCGTTTGCAGTCTCAGATTCGCACGAAATTTGGTGAGCATACTCAGGGTGTTTTCGAGATCAAAACAGCTTTGCTATGTTGTGCCGAAATCGCGATCTAAGCTCGTTTCGGCCTCCGAATGCACTATCGCAGCGCTTGTGCAGGCTATTTCGTCCTTTTGTGCCAAAGGTATATACCATTTTTTGTTCGCCAGTTTAAGCGTCTCGAAGTCTGCTACAGGTCTAGCAGAACTCGTCTGGGCAGTTCTGTTCAACTTTTTGAGATACAGTCAATTTTCTGCATCAAGGTATTTTAGTCACTGGCCATGGCTGAAAGCAGTGATGTATTTCGTATGTTGGCTGTTGAGGATAAGTTGGATGGTACCAACTACCCATTATGGGCTTATATGATGCGACATGTACTGGTTGCAAAAGGATTGTGGAACATTGTGCAGGGTGTTGAAAGACGTCCTGTTACACCTGTAACGACAGGTACTGCAAATACAGGTGTTGGAGCTGATGAAGATGGTGTCGAAGATGATATTCCGTAGATTCCTGTTCGTGCTGCTGTTTCTGTTGCACCTACTGCAGAGCAGATTCGTTGGGATGGCAGAGATGCCCAGGCACATGCATTGATAGCCTTGTCTGTCAAACGTGCCATTATTCCTCACATTCGCTCTTGCAGAACAGCAAAGGATGCTTGGGATACACTTACCACTTTGTACCAGGCTAGGAATGAGGCTCGTGTTGCTTACCTCCGAAAACAGTTGGAGAGTGAGCACATGAATGAAGGTGATTCTATGGACAGTTTTCTTACAAAGATCAAAGACCTGAAGGAACAATTGATTTCTGCTGATGAGGTTATACTAGATAGCTCACTTGTGCAGACCGTTCTGAATGGTCTTCCTGATTCATATCAGAGTTTTGCCTCTACTCTTCGGTTGATGATGAAAGGCAATCCGAATGCCTTGTCATTTGAGGAATTAGTCTCTGTTCTGTTGCAGGAAGATTAGTCTAGGCAGAACAGGTCCATTATGCGTGTTGCAGATCAAGCTTTCCTGGCTAGTCAGAAGGGCAAAGGAAAATGGAGCTCTTCTACTAGTAAGCAGAAATCTGCAAATGCTGCACAATCGAAGAACCAGGATAAAGATGAAAAGAAATCAGAAAAGCAGAAATTGTTCTGCAAGTACTGTAAAGGAAATGATCATATTATAAAGAACTGTCCAAAACTGGCTGCTAAAGAGGCAAAGAAGAAAGAGGCTGGAATGGTTGTTGCAGAGGCCTCTACACCAAAAACAGAGTCTGCAAATCTTGTGCAGGAAGAAGAATGGGCGTTTACTACTGTCTGCAGTTTTGACCCATCTTCACATGATCAGTGCATGTCTGCAGTAGACTCAGATGTTTGGTACTTTGACAGTGGGGCGACCAATAATATTACCTCGCAGCGTAGTTTCTTCTCTTCACTCGAGCCTGCCCCTACAGGGAATACTGTCACATGCGCCAATAACTCCTCTTATCTTGTTATGGGAGTTGGTAAGATCATTCTGACTACTGCTGATGGTAGTTCTTTCACTTTGTCAGATGCTTTATTTGTGCCAGGGATCAAAAAGAACCTGTTATCAGTTTCTGCATTAGCCAAGATTGGCTTGGTTGTGAAATTCGTTGATCACAGGTGTACAGTTCATGATCTCTCAAATGGCGATGTGATTAGTGCTTCTGGCATTTTATGTCGTGGGCTATATAAGCTCATAGACTATGAAAGATCTGTGAATGATTCGGCATGTGCAGTTCATGATTCTCAGGCTATGTCAGATGCAAAGCTTTGGCATGCACGCTTTGGTCATCTGAATTTTGCTAGTTTGTTACGCCTGCAGAAATCCGAAATCGTGTCCTCTTTGCCCAAACTTGAGGCACTTGGAAAACATGTTTGTGAAGGCTGTATTTTGGGCAAAATGCAGCGTTCTTCCTTTCCAAAAGATGGTTCAGTTCGGGCTACGCAGAAATTGCAGCTTGTACATAGTGATGTCTGTGGTCCTATGCAGACACCCTCTTTTGGAAATTACCTTTACTTCGTGACTTTCATTGATGATTTTTCCAGGCATGCATGGGTATATCCACTCAAAGCAAAGTCCGAAGTGTTCATGTGCTTCAAACAGTTTTTGGTTCTAGCTGAAAATCTGTCAGCATGTAAAATGGGCACCCTCCGTTCTGATCGAGGGGGGGAATATATGTCTTCAGATTTTAATGCATTTTTGGATGAACGTGGGATAAAACACCAGTGTACAGTGCCGTATACACCTCAACAGAATGGAGTTGCTGAACAAAAGAACAGGTCACTCATGGAGATGGCAAGGTGCATGGTCAAAAGTCAGGCTTTACCACATAGTTTCTGGCTTGAGGCTGTCATGTGTGCAGCATATGTACTGAACAGGTGTCCCACTAAAGCGTTGTAGTCTATCACTCCATATGAGGCTTGGCATGACCGCAAGCCATCTGTTGCTCATCTGCGTGTTTTTGGTTGTTTGGCATATCCATTAGTGCCTGAACAACATCGCAGAAAATTGGATGATAAGGCAGTAAAATGTATTTTTGTTGGGTACAGTTCTGAAAGTAAAGGCTATCGTCTGTATCATCCACAGACTAAACGCATTTTGGTTAGCCGTGATGTTGTCTTTGTGGAAGATGCTATTCAGCCATTGCTTTCATGTACTAAGGAGACATCTGTTAGCTCCAAAGACATGTATGATACTTTGATGCCTCTTTTTACAGGTGGACAGGCTAGTGCTGGTCCTAATGAGGCAACTTCTCAGCCTTTGCAGGTTTCATATGATGATGCAGATCATTCCATTTCTGATGCAGATTTACATGATGCACTTGTTGATGAGAGAGCTGATATTGAGTAGGCAAAAACTATGCCAAAATGGCTGGTGCAGACTTTGCTTGATAGCAAATTAGATGCACCTTTGTCATATCGTACTCGTTCAGGCTCTCATAGTGCCTCCTTTGCATCAGATTGCTATGCTATGGCTGCATCTAGTCTCTGTGATGAGAATGAGCCTGTTTCTTTTGATGAAGCACAAAATTCAGAAAATTGGATGGCTGCTATGCAATCTGAATATGATGCTATAATGAAGAATGGTACATGGTCTTTATGTGCCTTGCCTCCTGGCAAGAAGGCCATTGGCACTAAGTGGGTATACAAGCTGAAGCGTAAACCTGATGGTACAGTTGACAGGTATAAGGCTAGGCTTGTTGCAAAGGGTTATGCACCGGAAAGAGGCATTGATTTTGATGAGACCTTTGCACCTACATGCCGTATGACTACTGTTCGCAGCATTTGTGCACTTGCAGCCCATCATGGTTGGAATGTACATCAGTTGGACATTAAAACAACATTTCTGAATGGTGACTTGCATGAAGAAGTGTATGTTTTTCAGCCCCGTGGCTTTGTGCAGAAAGGGCATGAAAACCAGGTTTGCAGGTTAAAGAAGGCATTATATGGTTTAAAGCAAGCACCACGTGCTTGGTATGAGAAGATACATGCCTATCTGATTGCACATGGTTTTGAGAATAGTCCAACTGAAAGCACCTTATATGTTAAGCGTGCTAATGATGTGCTTCTGATCATTGTTGTCTATGTTGATGACATGCTGCTCACTGGTCCTATTGAGACACATATTGCTGATTTTAAGGCTGATTTGCATGCCTCATTTGAGATGTCTGATTTGGGGCATTTGCATCACTATTTGGGCATTCAGTTTATGCACGTTGATGGTGGAATGGCTTTGTGTCAAACGAAATATATTGACACATTATTGCAGCGTTTTGGCCTTGAAGACTGTAAGCCTATTGCCACTCCTATGGAGACAGGTTTACGATTGAGTCTTCATGATGCTGGAGATGCATTTGATGTTGTTCTCTATCAGCAGGCTGTTGGATGCTTGATTTACTTATGCATTACTCGGCCAGATATTCAGTTTGCTGTCTCACAGATAAGCAGGTTTATGCATTGCCCAGGAGTCACGCATTGGAAAGCGGTTAAGCGCATCTTTCGCTACTTGAGTGGTACTCGGCTACTTGGGTTGTTTTATCCCAAGGGGGGATCACTACCGCCAGATTTGCATGCTTTTTCTGACTCAGATTGGGCTGGTTGCTATGACACTCGTGTGTCCACCAGTGGTTTTTGCTTCATGCTTGGTAGCTCATGTATATCTTGGTTGAGCAAGAAGCAGCCTACTGTGGCCACTTCCAGTTGTGAGGCTGAGTATAGGGCAGCTTTCACAGCGACTGTTGAGTGTGTGTGGCTCAGACGCCTTATGGCTGATTTGGGTGTTGGCCAGTCTTCTGCCACCACCATCTTCACTGACAGTCAGAGCGCATTGGCAGTTGCGAGGAACCCTGTGTTCCATGCTCGCACTAAGCACATTGAGGTGCATTATCACTATGTCAGGGAGAGGTTCTCTGCTGGGGAGATCAGCTTGGCATATGTGCCCACGTAGGAGAACATTGCAGACCTTTTCACGAAGGCTCTGCTTAGGGAGAAGTTTGAAGCTTTCCGCAAAGCTTTGGGCTTACTTCCTTTTGTGGAGTGATTTCCACATAGCTTGGCACTTCCTTATACATGAGTGCTAGCTCCTTGTTCACCGCATCACTCCCAGGGGGGATTTGTTGATATATTTAGGTAGTGATGTGTGTGAACACTCTAGGACCGCCGGGGCACTTTTTTCCCTCTTTAGGAGGTTTTTTTCCCCCGGCTTGTATATACGCCTATTGCCCTAATGGGCTACTTATCTTTGTACATTCTCTAGTAATACATTCAGTCTTGTGTGTTGTGCTCCAAGCTTCTTCTTCTTCCTTGTGTTGTTCGCGTGCTTCCGCAGATGTCTATCTCCAACAGTGTCGACAATACTACAGTGCTACTTCATTGAGCTAAAAGGTAAATATTCTTATCAATTATCTCATGCTAAGAGGACTATGAACAGCCAATGACTGCAACTCGGTCCCAAACATTGAGGGTCACCTGCAAGCAAACAAGAAGGAAGGCTGTTAGAAGATCCTCCAGTCCACTTTTGTCAACTTGATCAGTAAAGAGCATGGCAGGTGAGGTAGACTTGGAAACCCTACTATCAAGATTGAATATAAAATTTCCTTGTTTCAAAGGTTTAGCTCAGGAAGATCTGGATGAGCATATTAGAAGGTTTCTAGCACTATGCAAAACTAGAGGCTTAATGGGAAGAGAAGATGCCTTTTTGATACTCTTCCCTGCCACATTAGAAGGGTTAGCAGATAAATGGTTCAGCCAATTTGCGGAGAACCATTTCACCACTAGGGACTTAATGAAAGATGCATTCAAGACCCAATTCCAGCATGGAAATACTGCAGAGATCATCATAGAGGAATTAGAAAACTTGAGACTAGGCCCAGGTGAAAAGTTCCCAGAGTTTGTAACTAGGGCCAAGGCACTAATGGCTAAGTTGCCAGATCCTCCACATGATTTTTTTGTTAAGAAATGGTTAGCTAAGCCACTTCCAATGACCACCCAATGTAAAATCAAGGAATTAGTGTTGCCCACAACCTCCATAGAGGAGTTCATCAACACAGCTACACGACTGAGCAGATAAGGCAACAATATGGAGCAATTTTTTCTCAAATACCCTATTCTACAGAAATGGAAGATCCAGTAATCCAGCTACGAAAAGAGCTGGAGGGCTTAAAAAGGAATAAGCCCCTCAAAGAGGAGGAGAATGTTGTTACTCAGGTGAGGAGGGAGATTGAGGCATTAAAGCTCCAAAAGGAGGAAGAAGCCCAAGCAGAGGAATTGGCTCAGCTGCAACAGGAGTTGCAGGAACTCAAAGGGGGTGGCATCAAGAGTGGACTTTGGTGTACCATGTGCAGCAAGCAAGGTCATATAGTAAGTGAGTGTCCTCTCTTAAGTGTGACTTGCCAACGATGCAGGAAAGCTGGTCATGAGGCCCAAGAATGCCAATCAAGAGGAATGCCTGCAACAACATATTGGACACAAGGAGGATCCCTACCACTAGCAAATGTGATGGCGGCTGCACCGAATCAAGGTAACAATTAGAACCCTAGACAGAGGAATAACTTTGGAAATGGGCCTAGGAGGCCAATCATTTGTTTTAGATGTGGAGAATGTGGGCACTATCAAAGTAGGTGCACTCTACCAGAAAATGCCCCTCCTTGCAGGAACTGCCCAGAGGCTAGAGACCACTATACAAATTGTTATCCTAAGAATCAAAGCTCTTCATCTGGGCCTCACATTCAAATGATTTATGTGCATAAAGAAGAAATGTTAGATCAAGTCAATGGGCCATCACCATGTACCAAGGTGGTGCAGTTAGAAGAAATTGAATCTTTTACAGTGCAAACAAGAAGCAAGGGGAAGGCTCAAGTAGAAGTAGGTCAAGAATCAAGAATTAATGGATTGAATAAAGACAAAGAGACATCTGAAGACAAACACACCACATGTGCAGAGACAAGGCAAAAAGGAGATCTCATATGTACCAGTGATGCCATTGGGCATGCATTCAACAGGGCTCATGAGGAGTTTGATAAGTCAATTAGAGCCCATGCTCTTAAGGAATCAGAGGCTTCAAAACTACTCAAGTCCATGAAAAAGGAGGTTAGTATTTTTTATTTAATAAAGATGGACGGGAAATTCAGGTCAGAACTCTTGCAGATAATTGATGAGGCTTCCACTACAAGCTTAATGGCAAAGACTTATGTTATGCATAAAGGTAAAATTGTAGGGGAAGCATCCCTTATAGATTATAAGAGCCCTCAGCTGACAGTATCTATCAAAGTTCATGAGTTTCAAGGAGTTATTGTGGATGGTGGTTCTGGCATTAACTTGATGCCTGAACATACAATGGAGAAGATTGGAATACACCCTTCAAGGCCTGCAAATTTCACTGTTACTTTGGCATATCAAAGCAAGGTAAGGCCCTTGGGAGTGATCCCGA
>CM035416.1:154706661-154741661 GCA_020310875.1 Ceratopteris richardii | reverse complement strand
ATATGTATATGTATATGTATATGTATATGTATATGTATATGTATATGTATATGTATATGTATATGTATATGTATATGTATATGTATATGTATATGTATATGTGTATGTATATTGTTGGAGTTAGAGGTCTGCGGAAGCACGCGAATAGCACAAGGAAGAAGAAGAAGCTTGGAGCACAACACACAATACTGAATGTATTACTAGAGAATGTACAAAGATAAGCAGCCCATTAGGGCAATAGGCGTATATACAAGCCGGGGGGAAAAATCTCCTAAAGAGGTAAAAAAGTGCCCCGGCGGTCCTAGTGTGTTCGCATACATCACTACCTAAATATATCAACAAATCCCCCCTGGGAGTGATGCGGTGAACAAGGAGCTAGCACTCATGTATAAGGAAGTGCCAAGCTATGTGGAAATCACTCCACAAAAGGAAGTAAGCCCAAAGCGTTGCGGAAAGCTTCAAACTTCTCCCTAGGCAGAGCCTTCGTGAAAAGATCTGCTATGTTCTCCTGCGTGGGCACATATGCCAAGCTGATCTCCCCATCAGAGAACCTCTCCCTGACATAGTGATAATGCACCTCAATGTGCTTAGTGGGAGCATGGAACACAGGGTTCCTCGCAACTACCAATGCGCTCTCACTGTTAGTGAAGATGGTGGTGGGAGAAGACTGGCCAACACCCAAATTAGCCATAAGGCGTCTGAGCCACACACACTCAATAGTAGTTGTGAAAGCTTCCCTATACTCAGCCTCACAACTGGAAGTGGCCACAGTAGGCTGCTTCTTGCTCAACCAAGATATACATGAGCTACCAAGCATGAAGCAAAAGCCACTAGTGGACACACGAGTGTCATAGCAACCAGCCCAATCAGAGTCAGAAAAAGCATGCAAATCTGGCGGTAGGGATCCCCCCCTTGGGATAAAACAACCGAAGTAGCCGAGTACCACTCAAGTAGCGAAAGATGCGCTTAACCGCCTGCCAATGCTTGACTCCTAGGCAATGCATAAATCTGCTCATCTGTGAAACAGAAAACTGAATATCTGGCTGAGTAATGCATAAGTAAATCAAGCATCTAACAGCCTGCTGATAGAGAACATCATCAAATGCATCTCCAGTATCATGAAGACTCAATCGTAAACCTGTCTCCATAGGAGTGGCAATAGGCTTACATTCTTCAAGGCCAAAACGCTGCAATAATGTGTCAATATATTTCGTTTGACACAAAGCCATTCCACCATCAACTTGCATAAATTGAATGCCCAAATAGTGATGCAAATGCCCCAAATCAGACATCTCAAATGAGGCATGCAAATCAGCCTTGAAATCAGCAATATGCTTCTCAATAGGACCACTAGTGAGCAGCATGTCATCAACATAGACAACAATGATCAGAAGCACATCATTAGCATGCTTAACATATAAGGTGCTTTCAGTTGGACTGTTCTCAAAACCATGTGCAACCAGATAGGCATGTATCTTCTCATACCAAGCACGTGGTGCTTGCTTTAAACCATATAATGCCTTCTTAACCTGCACACCTGGTTTTCATGCCCTTTCTGCACAAAGCCACGGGGCTGAAAAACATACACTTCTTCATGCAAGTCACCATTCAGAAATGCTGTTTTAATGTCCAACTGATGTACATTCCAACCATTATGGGCTGCAAGTGCACAAATGCTCCGAACAGTAGTCATACGGCATGTAGGTGCAAAGGTCTCATCAAAATCAATGCCTCTTTCCTATGCATAACCCTTTTGCAACAAGCCTAGCCTTATACATCTCAACTGTACCATCAGGTTTACGCTTCAGCTTGTATACCCACTTAGTGTCAATGGCCTTCTTGCCAGGAGGCAAGTCACATAAAGATGTATATGTATATGTATATGTATATGTATATGTATATGTATATGTATATGTATATGTATATGTATATGTATATGCATATGCATATGTATATGTATATGTTTATGTATATGTATGTGTATATGTATGTGTATCTATATGTGTACGTGTATGTGTTGTTGGAGTTCAAGGTCTATGGAAGCACACAAACAACACAACGAAGAAGTAGAAGCTTGGAGCACAAGAGAACACAAAATCTATTACCAAGTGAATGAGCAAAGATAAGTGACATGTTAGGGTTCTAGGCATATATAGACATTAGGGAAAAAAACCTCCTAAAGTGGGAAAGAATTGCCTTGGAGGTCCTAAGTGTGTTTGCATGCATCACTACTGAAATATATCAAATCCCCCCTGGGAGTGATGCAGTGAACAAGGAGTTGGCACTCATGTATAAGGAAGTTCCAGGCTATGTGAAAAGCGATCAATCCAAAAAAGCTTCGAACTTCTCCCTAGGTAGATCCTTTGTGAAAGGTCTACAACATTATCATGTGTGGGCATATAAGCCAAAATGATCTCTCCAACAGAGAACCTCTCCTCTACATAATGATAGTGCAACTCAATGTGCTTTGTGTGAGCATGGAAGAGAGGGTTCCTCGCAACTACTAACACACTATGACTCTCAGTGACGATGGTGGTGGCAGAAGACTAACGAACACCCAAATCATCCAAAAGTCATCTAGGCTACACACACTCAACATTCGTTGTGGACACTTCCCTTTACTTAGCCTCACAACTAGAAGTGGCCACAATAGGCTACTTCTTGCTCAACCAAGATATGCATAAGCTACCAAGCTTGAAGCAAAAACCACTCGTGAAATCATGAGTTTCATAGAAACCAGCCCAGTCTAAGTCATAAAAAGCATGTAAATCCGGTGGTAATGATCCCACCTTGGGATAAAACAATCCAAGTAGTTGGGTACGAGTCAAATAGTGAAAGATGTGCTTAACCTCCCCCCAATGCTTGACACCTAGGAAATGCATAAACCTACTCATGTGAGAGAGCCCTCTCATCAACAAGTGGATCATGTAAATCTTCATTAGAAGTGGAATGATTTGCATCATCATGTGGAACCTGTAAACATTGAGAAATTGCCTAATTTGGACCAGCGCTTGATTGTCTACATGTAAAAAGAGGAAGCAAAGTGTCATACACATCTTTGGAGCTAACGGATGTCTCTTTAGTACATGAAAGTAATGTTGAATTGCATCCTCCATAAAAACAACATCATGGCTAACGAAGATGCTTTTAATCTATGGATGATACAAATGATAGCCTTTGCTTTCAAAATTGTACCTAAAAAAATACATTTCACTGCTTTATCATGCAATGTCCTATGTTATTGTTTAGGCACTAATGCATATGCCAGATAGCCAAAGACACACAGATTAACAACAAATGGTTTGTGACCATGCCAAACCTCATATGGAGTGATCAATTGCAGTTCTTTGGTGGGACACTTGTTAAGTACATATATTGCACACATTATAGCATCAAGCGAAAAGCTATGTGGTAAAGCCTAACTTTTGACCATACACCTCGCCATCTCCATGAGAGACCAATTCTTTCTTTTAGCAACTCCTGGAGGGTTCCCAATTTAAATGCTGACAAATTTTCAATCATAACCAGAAATTGTTTGAAGCACATAAAACTTCATACTTTTCTTTCAATGGATACACTGATGCATGCCTAGAAGAAGACATCAATAAAAGTCATGAAGTAAAGGTATTTCCTTAAAGAAGGTGTTTGTATAGGACCACAACAATCACTATGAACAAGCTACAATTTATGAACAACTCAAAGTAAACCATCTTTTGGGAGGGAGGAATTCTACATTTTGCCCAAAATAGGGCCTTCACAGACATGTTTATAAGATGCCTCAATTTTGGGTAGAGAGGACACCATTTTCAGATTTCTACAGGTGTAGCAAACTAGCGAAATTCAGATGACCAAAGCGTGCTTGCTAAATTTTTCCATCTGAGGTAGCCTGAGAATCTTGAACCGCACATGCTAAATCATTCACATATTTTGCATAGTCTATGAGCTTATACAACCCACGACATAAAATACCAGAAGAAATAATAACATCACCATTTGACAGATCATGGACTGTACATCTCTCATCAATAAATTTGACAATGAAGCCAATCTTGTCTAATGCTCTTGATCCTTGGCACATACAAAGCATCTAACAATGTGAAAGAAATACCATCAGCATACAAAGCATCTGACATGTGAAAGAAATACCATTAGCAATAGTTAGAATGATCTTACCAACTCTCATTATAGGATAAGAGGAATTGTTAGCACATGTGACATTATTCCCTATAGGGTTAGGATCAAGTGAACTGAACAAATTGCATTGCAAGGTAATATGTTTGGTTGTCCCACTATCAAAGTACCAAACATCTGAGTCTATTGGAGACACAGAGTACCCATGAGTAGATGGTTTGTAGCTACAAATAGTAGTGAATGTCCATTCTTCATTCTAATCAAGGTTACTAGACTCTGTTTTAGTTTTAGAGTCCTCTACAACAACTGTTCCAACCTCTTTCTTCTTTGCCTCTTTTGTAGCTAGTTTTGGACAACTCTTTATGAAATAATCATTTCCCTTACATTATTTGCAAAATTGTTTTTGCTTTTCTATTTTCTTCTCGTCTTTGTCTTCCTTCTTTGACTATGAAGCATTAGAAGATTTTTGCTTACTAGTAGGTGAACACCATTTACCTTTGCTCTTCTAACTAGCTAGGAAAGCTTGATCTGCAACACACATAATTGACCTATTTTGCTTGTACTGATCTTCCTCCAACAACACAGAGAGTAACTGCTCAAATGTTAAGGCATTTGGATTGCCTTTCATCAACAATCGAAGAGTAGAAGAAAAGCTTTGATATGAGTTTGGAAGACCATTGAGAAGAGTTTGCATAACTGAACTATCTAGTAAGACTTCATCAACAGAAATCAACTACTCCTTCAAAAATTTGATCTTTATCAAAAAATTGTCCATGGATTCTCCTTCATTCAGATGCTCACTCTCCAACTATTTTCGGAGGTAAGCAACATAAGCCTCATTTCTTGCCTGTTATAAAGTTATGAGTGTATCCCAAACATCCTTGGTTGACTTGCAAGAGTGAATATGAGGGACAATGGAATGTTTGATAGACAAAGTTTTCAATGCATGTGCTTGAGCATCTCTGCATCCCAACAAAGTTGCTCTACAATAGGAGGAGCACAAATTGAAGCATGAACATGAATTTGAAGATCATCATCTTCAAAGCCATCTACATCACCTTCAATAATTGTATTTGTAGGTGTAGTAGGATGTTTACCTATTAAGTACATATGCTACACACATAACAACCTCAAGCCAAAAGCTACGTGGTAAAGTCTGACTTTTTACCATACACCTCGCCATCTCCATGAGAGACCTATCCTTTCTTTCAACAACTCCATTCTATTGAGGTGTATACGATACTATACACTCATGTTTTATCCCACATTCAACACAGACATGCATTAAAATCAAAAGACATTGTATTCCTCCCCTCAATTGGAACGAAGGGTGCCCATTTTACATGCTGATAATTTTCAACCAAGACCAAAAACTATTTGAAGCACATAAACACTTTGAACTTTGCTTTCAATGGATACACCCATGCATGCCTAGAAAAATCATTAATAAATGTCACGAAGTAAATGTTGTTCCGAAAAGAAGGTGTCTACATAGGACCACTAGGATCACTGTGAATAAGTTGCAATTTCTGAATATATCAAACTAAACCATCTTTTGGGAAGGAGAAATGCTGCATTTTGCCCAAAATATAGCCTTCTCAAACATGTTTACCAGGTGCATCAAGTTTGAGTAAAGAGGATACCATCTTAGATAGATTTTGCATATATTTATGAGCTTATACAATCCATGACATAAAATGCCAGAAGTAATAATAACATCGTCATTTGATAGATCATGAATTGTAAATCTATCATCAACAGATTTGACAACCAAGCCGATCTTGGCTAATGCTGAAAAATGACAAGATATTTTTCTTGATCCCTCGCATAAGCAAATTATCTGACAATGTAAAAGAACTACCATCAGCAGTAGTCAGAATGATCTTACCAACTCCCATGGCTGGATAAGCGGGGTTGTTAGCACATGTGACAATATTCCTTGTAGGGGTAGGCTCAAGTGAACTAAAGAAACTTTGCTACGAGGTAATATGTTTGGTTGCTCCACTATCAAAGTACCAAACATCTGAGTCTACTATAGACATACACTATTCATGAGAAGATGGATCATAACTGCAAACAATAGTAAATGCCCATTCTTCATTCTGCACAAGATTAGCAAAATTTGTTTTGGGTGTAAAGGCCTCTCCAACAACCATTCCAACCTCTTTTTTCTTTGCCTCTTTTGCAGCCAATTTTGGATAACTCTTTATGACGTGATCATTTCCTTTACAGTATTTGTAGAATAATTTCTGGTATTTTTATTTCTTCTTGTCTTTGTCTTCCTTTTTTGACTATGCAGAATTAGTAGATTTTTGCTCGCTAAACGATAAGATCCATTTATCTTTGCCCTTTTGACTAGCTAAGAAAGCTCAATCTGCAACACACATAATGGACCCATTCTACCTGGATTGGTCTTCCTACAACAAAACTGATAGATGGAGACTCAAAAAGATAGATAAACTCAAGAAGAAGATTGATAAGATAACTTATACAATTCTAATTGAAAATAATGAAAAAGATACAAGTTACTGATTCATCCTCTAGAATCTCCATCAAATATGTGTAGAACTATCATCATCATCACCATAGATGTGTAGAACAATCGCCTCCATCTTCAAAGTGTGTGTGTAGCCATCTTCCTTAACTAGAAACCTTCAACCAAAGAGCTTCTTCCAAATAGTCCTTCAAATCTTTAACGTATATAAGATCTTCATCATTGATAGTCCATCGTTCCTTCAACCAACATTGGATAATCTTCCTTAGATGATTACATTGGTCCTAGAAGGTTCTTTTATAAGAAGCTAAGTGATCAACTACTATGGGAAAAACAAAAGATAACGATGCCACAAAAGCATGCGATCGTAATGCTTTTGTTTAATTTGCTCTTCGTTTTACTGCTTTTCAATTATTTCGCTTTCTCCCTATTTTTATGTATGCTTTTGATTTTACGTTGATGCTTTTGTTTTGTTTTGTTTTACATAATTTAATGTTTTATTTATTTTATTTTTTAGCATATGATTTCACACTGTAATACAAATTACAGTGTCATGGTTTCACACTGTAATACAAATTATAGGGTTCAAATTCACATGGATAAACCAAATACATGGATAAAATATGGGTTCATATGGATAAAGAAAATACATGGATAAAATATGGTTCACATGGATAAAGCAAATACATGGATAAACTATGGGCTCACATGGATAAAGTAAATACATGGATAAAATATGGTTCACATGCATAAAGTAGATACATGGATAAAATATGAGTTCACATGGATAATACATGGATAAAAGGCGGATTTCATATATAGTGTTTACACATATGGTTGTGAGTTCACACTAGAAATTTTAGGGTTAGATGGAAAACATGTATGTGAAAATCTTCAATCATGAACATCCTATGGAAAATATGGTGCACACATATATATAGTGTACATAAATACATGGGGTATTCATTCCACCATAAAGTTATTGGATCATATCATGAAAATATTTGTATGAGTTTGGCTTCAGAGTAATGTAGAGATGGAAATCTCTATGATAACACCATCTGCATCACCTTTAATAACTGTATTTGCAGGTGTAGTAGGTCATTTTTCAACACCTTGCACAATATTCCACATTTCTTTTGCGATCAACACATGGCACATCATATATGCCCACAATGGGAAACTGATACCATCCAACTTGTCCTCAACAACCAACATACATAATACGTCATTGCTTTTAACCATGGTCACTCACTGAAATACCTTGATATAGAAAAATGACTGGATCTCAAAATGTTGAACAGAACTACCCTATCAAGCTCTAGTAAACATGTAACAGACTTCGATGCACTTGTGTTGATGAGCCGAAACATATATATATGTTTGGCACAAAAGGATGAAACTTCTTGCAGTGGCATTGCAATAGTGCATTCGAAGGCTGAAACGAGCTCAGATCGAAATTTTGGCACCATATAGCGAAGCTATTTCGAACTCCTAATCATCCCATGCTCACCAATTTTCGTGCAATTATGAGACTGTGGCCCGAGGGGTATTGACGACACCCTAGATGCAGCGGAAACATGGTTTGATACGAATTGTTGGAGGTTGAGGTCTGCGGAAGCATGCGAACAACACAAGAAACAAGAAGAAGCTTGGAACACAACACACAATGTTGAATGTATTACCAAGAGAATGTACAAAGATAAATGACCTGTTAAGATTATAGGTGTTCATACAAACTAGGGGGAAAAAACCTCCCAAAGAAGGAAAAAAGTGCCCCGGTAGTCCTAAGTGTGTTCACACACATCACTACCGAAATATTATCAACATTCGAGATCGACGGAAGCACACGAACAACACAATGAAAAAGTAGAAGCTTGGAGCATAACACAATATAGAATGTATCACCAAGTGAATGAACAAAGATAAGTGACACATTAGAGTTAAAAGCATATATATAAGCTGGAAAAAAAAATCTCCTAAAAAAGAAAAAAAGTGCCTCGATGATTCTAAGTGTGTTCACACACATCACTACTGAAATATATCAACATGTGTATGTGTACATGTATGGTTATGTGTGTGTATGCATATGCTCATGCATATGTGCGTATATATGGGTATGTGTATCCATATGCTTATGTGCATGCTTAGGCATATGGGTATTGCATATGCGTATGCATATGCATCCCGACTATCTTGCGTAAGGTAAGAAAAAACAATGAACCTGTAGATACTCAGATGCAATCGATGTAGATACTCAGATGAAATCGACGGTAGGTAAATATCCCAATTAAAGTTCTAAGGCAAGTGCAAATGTTGGCATGGATAGTAGTATATACATTCTAGCCAAAGAGATACGCTACAGGTTTAGCTCGACAAAAGGTAAATATGTTACACTGCTTTAGCAAACACAACTATGGCAAGAAAGTGGGAGAATCCATCATTAGTGCCCTCCAATGAAGAATCAGTCATTACTGCTCTTCACGAAAGTGGGAGATTCCGTCATTACTAACCTTGATGAAGATCTGAGTGAGAGAGTGCACTGAAAGAAGCATGAAAATTGGAGTGCAATACAATTTGTGTAGACTCTGCTATAATGCGCCTTGAATTTCTCTACAAGTCGAAAGTGAAAAATGTAGAGAACCACGCTTGGTTTTTTTCCCTCCAAATTCCAAGTTGCAGGGTCATTGACAGTCGGGAGAAAGAAACGTGGGACATGACCAAACTCCACTTGGATCTGGTCGAATTCAAAGACTCGAATGGCTTTTCCTGGTCGAATCTCCAAGCGGGCGAGGATCTGAGGAGAGCTAGACTTGATAGATGCTACATCTCCCAGAGTTTTACTCATCGGTGGGGCCACCCCTCCATCACGCAACGTACTGACCTCACCATATCTGATCACTACCCGATCGTTATCACTTTTCAACCTTCCAACATGACCCACAAGGCGCCGTGGTTCCATGCCAACGCTTCCACCTTCTCTCTCCCCTCCGTCCATCAAGAGATTGCCGATGTGTGGAAGGTGGCGTTCGCCTCTGGCCTGGCCCCAGCCAAGTGCTGGAGAAGTGCGGTCGACAAGTCTCGCAAGATCATGATCAGAACTAAGAAGACGCTCGAGGCCGTGCGGCGGGCTCGTAGGGAAGCGCTTTACCACAGACTCTGGCGACTCGAGGAGGAAGTAAACAAAGGAAAACACCAAGCCCAGAAAGGTCTCCGAAAAATCAGAGCGGCGCTGAGATACGAAGAAGAAATTCAAAGGAAAAACTTGCAAATCTTCTTCAAGGAGTGGTGGGCTGGAAAAGCCGACAAACCCACCAAGGAGATGTGCAGTATCCTTAAAAGGAAACACAACAGAGAGACGATTCCCCTACTGCTAGACCCACATGGCAATGTATGCAAGTCGGAAGAAGATAATGTTGGCATCATCGAAGGACACTTCACGAGACTCCTGGGAACTTCGAACCCCCTCTCCCACCACAGAAGGGACTGCATGGCTGCCATTTCTAGGGTTTCCCCCCGGAGAATACCGCCCAACCTCCACTCCCTGCTTCATGCCCCGATCTCAGAATCAGAAATCATTGAGGTCATTGATGCCCTCCCTCTCGGTAAAAGCCCGGGACCCGACGGTCTCACTAACGAGTTTTTTAAATCCTTCAAGCTGGTGGTTGCCACTCCTCTTCGGATGGTTTGGCAAGAAGCGCTAAAATTTGGTGCTCTTCCTTCTTGTATAAATAATGGAATTATCAAGCTGATCCACAAGAAGGGGGAAAAAAACAGAATCGAGAACTGGCGGCCAATTACCATGCTTCAAACAGGATACAAGATCGTCGCCAAAGTCATTGCCAACAGACTTGCGTGCCACCTGAGATCTTGGCTTAGTGAGGACCAAAAAGGCTTCATCAAAGGCAGGTCCATCCTGGAAACCATTATGGATATTTGGGAAGGTATTCAATTTGCAAATGAGTCTAATCAAGATGTGGTCTTCCTCAAGATCGACTTTGACAAAGCCTACGATAGGCTAGAATGGGACTATGTTCTGCAGTCGCTCCAAGACCTCGGATGTAGTCAGAAATTCACTAAGATGATCGCGACCCTTCTCGGCAACGCAACGACCCAAATCAACGTTAACGGCAAACTTTCGAAGGCGATCCACCTTAAAAGATCTATTAGACAAGGGTGCCCTCTTGCCCCCCTTCTCTTTGCCATCGCCACTGAGGGGCTGAGCAGACTTGTGGCTCATCATGTGGAGGCTGGCAATATCAAAGGCCTACAGCTACCTCACGACCACAGTCAAATCATCATGAGACTTTTTGCCGACGATATGAACGCGTTCGTTCACAATGATAATTCCAGCCTGGAGACTTTCTGGAGGTGTCTTGATACATTTTGTGAGGCCTCTGGATCCAAAATCAACCACAATAAGACCGCCTTTAGGGCCATTGTGGGACATCAACCGAGCCTTCTCATTGATCATGGCTGTCAAATCATTCCGCAGGGCCAAATCTTCCGGCTGCTTGGGATCCCCTTGGGGTTTGGCGTCTCTATGGAGCAGCGATGGAACTGGGTGCTGGCCAAACTTGAAAACAAGCTCAATTACTGGAGAGGTATGCAAATCAATCTCGCTGGACGGGTGATGGTTATCAACACGTTCCTCCTCTCGTCTACCATCTATTTTCTTTCTTGCTGGAGACCGAATGAGCAAGGCCTGTCCAAACTGAATAGCATCTGCAGAAACTTTCTTTGGACGGGTGATCATAACAGAAGGGGGGTGCCCAAAATCAAATGGACCACCTGCACCAGCCCCAGAGATAGCGGGGGGCTTGGCATCCTGGACATTGGGTGCATGGCTAACAAACTGGCGGCCAAATGGATGATTAAAGCTTGGTGCAATAGGGAGGCCTCGTGGGCCAAGCTGATCTTCTGAAACAAAAATGAGTTGGCCCTCACGGGGTCCCCGAACTGGAAGAACCTTGACATCACGACCCTGCTATTCTCCCCGATACCTGTCTTCCTGAAAGGCTCCACTCTCGTGTGCTCTCTGTGGAAGGGATGGAATAAAGTCAAAAGATTCACAAGAATCAGTGATGACTGGAAGTGGGCGGCCGGAATCAGACAAAACGACTCTATATGGTTTCCGATACATGGCATCCGGAGTGTGGAGTCGTGGAACATTCAAAATGCCAAGAAGTTATGGAACAAAGGATTCAAAAAATGGAAACACCTCTGGAATCATGACACCAATAATTGGATCAACTACGAGGATATCGACCCTCGCATAAACATCTCCTACGAAGAATGGAACACCCTGCAAAGCAGATGCCTCGCTTGGGATCGTTGCAAAACCCGCCTTCTCATGGGACATGATGCGCCGAACGCGCGTGGTCTCAAATGGCACAATGGGAATAGCCTACTCAAAATCCCGAACATCAAAGAGACGACTGATCTCCAGAGCAGCCTCAACAAGAAGTGGTGCCTGTCCTGGACGCGGCTGCGGTGGGACATGAAATTCATGGGTATCTGGCACCCACTTATAGAGATTAAGAAGTCGGTCCTCTTATGGCAAATTCTTCATCGCGGAATTTGGACTAACCATAAGGCAAGCAAGATTTGTGGGACCCCCCCGTGGTGCAAACGCTGCCACCGTGCAATCGAAGATGTCCCACACATCTTCCTTACTTGCCCCAACTCCTACAGAATCTGGCAGATGGTTGGACTGAAAATCAGAGTTAAGAAACAGCTTAGCTGGAAACAAGTCCTTTTAGGCGAAGCGATTGGATGTTCTGCGGCTCTCTGGAACGCTATCAGAGGGGAGGTCCTGTGGAAAATTTGGCGGGAGCGATGTGCTCTCAACTTCGGCGACCCCCCCAGGGAGTGGTCGATTGAAAAATCTCTTTTCCTCCTTGGCAAAAGAATTGTCAGCAGTAAGAAGTCTCCCCCCTTCAGGCATCATCAAGTCCTCCTTTTGATCAACAACAAGCTCAAACCCAAGTGGGTCCCGCATGAGGGCGACGAGAGGGTGATCAACCTCCTTTGTATCGCGACCTAGGTTTCAACTAGCTTCCCCTGCTTTGTGGGATTTGGGGGGTCCCGTGGGCACTAGTCCCCTTCTTCTGTACCTTTGTTTCTTAATTTAATTCAAGTCCGGGAGAGTAGGCTATTGCCGAACTTCCTTTATATAAAAAAAAAAAAAAAGAAGAGATTCTATTCCAGAGAGGTTAATTTGTCTTATGTGCCCACACATAATGTTGTACACAAAGCTTTGGGCATATTCTGTTATGTGGTTTGATCTTAATCCACATTGGTTGCAACTTCTTTATACACGAGTGCCAACTTCTTGTTCACCACATCACTCCTAGAGGCCACTTGTTAGTATTTTCGAGGTACTGATGCATGTGAACACACTTACGATTGTAGAGGCACTCTTTCCCCTGGCTACGGGGTCTTCTTCTCTTGGTTTGCATATACATCCATAACCTCAACAAGCTACTTAGCTTTGTATATTCCACACTTACTAATACATTTCGTGTTGTGCTTGTAAGCTTTTTCTTGCTCCTCATACTATTTGCTTGCATTCTCACTGAAGGAGAGACTTGAGGAGAGAGATATCATTTTGTCTTATGTGCCACCACAAGACAATGTTTCAAACATTTTCACAAAGGCTCTACCTCATGAAGGGTTTGAAGTTTCTCCAAAAATCTGGACTTACTCCATTTGTAGATGATCTTCACCCATGTTGCTTGGACCTTCCTTGTACATGAATGTCAAGCCTTTGTTCACTACATCACTCCCATGGGGGATTTGGTAGTACATCTTGGTAGTGATGTGTGTGAACACATTTAAGATTGCTAAGATACATCTTTCCCTCTTTAAGAGGTTTTCTCCCCTAGCTTCTTTATGCCCATAAACCTAACATGCTAGATATCTTTGTACATATCATATTTAATAATATAGTGTCTGTTGTGATCGTAATCTTCTCCTTTTCCTCTTTCATTTGTGTGCACTTCCACCCCCCAAAACTCCAATAAGGACTTCAATAGAATTTAGTACAATGAAATTATAGGTTTATGTGCATTTAGAACTTCCTCTTCTCTAAAAAGCATAAGGTTTTAAGATAGTGATTCTTCATCAAGGAATATGGACCTCAAGTAGAGCCCAAAAGGTTGGTATTGGCTCATCAAGGAATATGGACCTCAAGTAGAGCCCAAAAGGTTGGTATTGGCATTGTCCTTTGTAGAAGGTGCAGGGATGTTGAGGATTTCCATCATCATTCATGTCTTACACAACCGATATGCCATTCTTCATTCCCAAGGTTACACTATTAATAAAATTCTAATTGAGTTTTGCAAATATTTAAACCATCCTTTACAATGTCTTTGGAGGATTGAAGGTCTTTGGATGTTTTGGAGGAGAATGAGACCATTTTCAATAACTATTGGAGGAGCAAAATCAGAACCATTGTTAAGTTTGGTATCTCTTCCATCAAGGATGCTTGTGAAGATATTAAATGATAAGATAAACTTTTCTCTTTCTACCCTCAAAAGATATTTAACATGTACCTTACCTTATGTTCTTTTACGCATGAGATGGGTGCCTTATTCCCTTTCTCGGAGGCTTGATGTATATTGTAATTTTATATGTCTTCCTTCATTCGAAAAGAAAATCATGCAAAACCAATCAACCTTTAAGAAAATTTTCCTTCTTACATTACAATTCGATGATCTTTTGCTCTTTTGAGAAATTGTCTATGCACTTCGCTGTCCTAAAAATTTCTTCATTACGAAGTCAACAGGAACTTTCTGCAAGGAGTCACAAGTGCAAGAGATGTGCGGACCATGTATTTGGTTTACGTCATGCATGACATCTGGTAGCATGGTTTCGCGGTTCTCATTTTCCTAGGAGGATGGACGATCTTCTCGACAAAGACCTTACGCGTCGTCCAGTCTAACGTAAGGCTTGCCGTGAAGAACTCCTATCAGGAAGCATCTACTTAACGCTGTTTCTTGAAGGATCATTCAGTGCGAAAGGTTCCCAGAAGTGATAGACTTGCAGCCAGCACTGTGTTGTTACCTACACCTGTGTCATTGAAACGATCACGCATTATAAGGATTCCCGTCTAAACTTTCGATAAGGGTGTTCTTGAGTTCATGGAAACGACGAATGCGACCTCTGAGGTGGCAGATGTAAGAACCGTCACTGAGAGGAGACCATGGCAACATCGATTGCGCTGGGTTCCTACCTCCAAAGAGGAAATCATCGCTTCAGAGCGTCGTCTTTTGACACTTGTCAAGTAAGATGCCCGAAATTTTATGATATTGACTCATTGTTCGTTCAATTTATCTGATTCCTGATCCGTATTTCAACTCGATGGTCCTTTATTTCATATTTCGAATACTATTATATATATATATATATATATATATATATATATATATATATATATATATATATATATATATATATATATATATATATATATATATATATATATATATATATGTGTGTGTGTGTGTGTGTATATATATACATGTGTATATACACATACATACATACATACATACATACATACATACATACATACATACATATATATATATATATATATATATATATATATATATATATATATATATATATATATATATATATACACACACACATATACATACACACATACATACGTACGTACATACATACATACATACACACACATATGGAAGTGATAGAAACTCGATTCGTTGACTTTGTTAGAGATCTTGATTTAGAAAGACTCTTTATTAAAGTCTGCACCTACTCTAGGGCACTGATGACGTGAGTAGGGATGTCATAGCTATTTGTCCAAGCTATGCATGATAAAGTTTAATTCTGATACTTCTTGTTTAGGACAGACATAGAAGTTGACAATGCACTTTTTGTTCTGTTTTGTTTTTATTTAATTTTCATTATATATATATATATATATTTATTTATTTATTTATGTAATTATTATTTTTATTTATTTTCTTTTATAATTTTTTTAATTTATCTTTATTTTTATTTATTTATTTATTTTCAAATTATTATTATTATTATTATTTAATTATTGTTATTATGATTATTATTTAATTATTATTATTATTATTATTATTATTATTATTATTATTATTTTGTGTGTGTGTGTGTGATGTTATGTTGGTTTTCTTTCTTGTTTGTATTTTTCATGTCTTATATTGATCTTAAGTCTCTTGCTTTTGTTTGTTGTGTTTTCCAATGTGTATGTGTTTGTGTTCTCTATCTTGAGTTCGTGAGTTTGGATAACTCTGAACTTATGAATATATATATATATATATATATATATATATATATATATATATATATATATATATATACATACATACAGAGAGAGAGAGAGAGAGAGAGAGAGAGAGAGAGAGAGAGAGAGAGAGAGAGAGAGAGAGAGAGAGAGAGAGAGAGAGAGAGAGAGAGAGAGAGAGAGAGAGAGAGAGAGAGAGAGAGAGAGAGAGAGAGACTTTTTAACGTCTATTAGAGGCCAAAATCGGCCTATGAGACAAAACATATACATCAGTATGATCCAATCCACTGTGATCCCAAAAGGAAAATAAAGTGTGAGTATCGCAAACGGGTATAAAAGGAGTGGATAGTAACTGGCATCAAGGGTGTGGGGTGCTATGGGTATGCACTCTATATGCTCAATGGGTGAGATACAAATATGATATGCATAGGGAGTGGAGGCTCGATGGTATCACAACCCACTAAATGCCTGGAGTGGGTGTAGGATATAATGCATCAGTGGGTAAGGCATCATGGCGATCCTCAAAATGCTCTGAACGTCCAAATCGATAGGGGTACGCTGCAGACGTCTCCGTATCTCCATGTCATGGCGTGCGTGAATCGCTTGAATCTCTCTCTGATGTGGACGGGCTCTTCGGACCGGGGTCTCGGTCGTCGACGCTGTCGTCTAAGCTCCTTTGCTCTGTGTAATGTGACACCCCGGATCGAGCTGGGTCCTCGAGTGGCTGTGGGTCTGAAAAAATTTGTAATATAAGTCTGAGGGGGGGGGGCCAGGTGTATCTCCATCTGCTGCCGGAGGAGTGATGCACGGCGGTGTTGGAGCTCTACTAGGAAACGACCTAGAGGGCGCTTGTCCTCTGTCCCCAATAAAGCCCTGATCTCTCTGGGTCCCCTGAAGAGCTGTGGGTAGCGGTCTCTAATGTCCTCATATGCCTGGCATCTACATGTGTAGTGCTCCTCGTCCTCCACCTCCTCTCTACATATCGTGCATAATCTCTCATCCCTCGGGGTATGTGTGGCTCGCCCAACCTCAATCTCGAGCTTGTGTGATGATACTCCGAGCTGCCCAATGGCCACTCTCTCAGCTGGTGCCATATATGTATCCATGTATCGTGGTCCATATATGTATCCATGTATCGTGGTCTTTGAATGAAACCATCTGCTCTCACAGTCAGGAAGTGCTCTCTATAGTGTTGCCTCTTTGTGGGAAGAGGCTCCCGTGGTGCTATCCATGTCTCCCTGACGTGTATCTGTAGTAGGTCCTGACAGATGATCCTATTCCTCTCCGAACGAGAGAGGGTAATGTGGGGGGAAGAGAGGTCATACTGAAAAGGGGGGAGATCCGTAATGCTCATGCCATGGTCTGCTAACCATCGGTAAGTTTGTGCATACCATACTCTCTCATGCCCTGTCTTTGCCAAATGTCTAGAGCTCTCAAATGCAAGGCTGGTGAGTCTGCTGGTGGGGAGCTCTCTGACTCTCAGAATAAAGGTCACCAACTGGAAGAGGGCCTCCACTAGCATCGGTGGTGTGCCAAGCTCAGCTCGTATAATGTCATGTGGAACGGAGGGCTTGCTGCGAGCAAGCGTGAGATCATGGTGACCTGGGGCCTCTCAATCCGTGCCCACATCGCCTCTGTGATCCGTGGTGCCCATACTGCCGTTGCGTATCAATGCGGGTGTCACTAGAGTGTCAAAGAGCCACCCCTTAGTTCGGGGCTCTTGAAAATGTGTCTGAAAGCAGCGTCTCTCCAATCCTGCAAGTGCCGCATAGCCTCGCGTCAATCTATCTCTCGCAGCCTGTGCCATGGAGAATACCCCTGTGCTGCCCGAGAAGGTGACACCTAGGTAGACGTAGGAGTCCACTACCTCTATCTGTCCTCCAGCTTCCGTGAAAGAGGCACGATGGCGTACTGTCCTAGAGGTATGGAAGATCATGACCTTGGTCTTGCCAAGGTTCACTGTGAGTCCTCTCTCCATGCAAAAGGTATAGAGCGCTTGTAAATGTGACTGCAACCCCTCCTGTGACTCTGAAAGAAGGACAATGTCATCAGCATATAATAGGATGTGTACTGGCGTACCTCCGAGGTCTCTTGCTCGCCCTCTTGCCCGCTGTATACACTCCGTGATCTCGTCGATGTAGAGACCGAAGAGAGTGGGTGAGAGAGGGAAACCTTGCTTCACACCAATGGTGCTAACAAGGCTGTCTGATAGACCGCCGGGGCAGCGTACCCTTCTTGTGACTCGTGCATACAAAGCATGGATGGCCCATAGCATGTCTGATGGTAGTTGTAACTCCAGGAGCCTCCGTAGTAGTCTCTCTCGAGGGACCATGTCGAAGGCTTTGCGGAAATCCACAAAGCAACAGTATAGTCTCTGCTTCCTTGCCTTCGCGCTCTCAAGCAAGCAACAAAGCACGAAGATGTGGTCGATGGTGGAGAAAGTGCGGCGGAAGCCTGCCTGGCCGGGTGCTCTGATCCAAGCTGCCTCAGCGTGGGTACTGAGCTCTGCCTCTAGTACTGCCCCACAGATCTTGGCAAGGATATGGCCTATCATAATAGTCCTTTAGTTCCCTGGGTCCATCATATCGCCGGACTTATGGATAGGCGTAATGGTATGCATAGTCCATGAGTCGGGTAATCCCTCAAGCAAAGCACGGTTGAAGAGATGGGCGATCAAGTGGGAAACTACATCTGCTGCATAAATAAAGTGCTCTCCCTGTAGCCCCGTGTGGTCTGCTAAGCGGCCATGCTGTAGCCTATGGATGGCTTGTCGTACCATGCCTGCCGTGAAGAGGGTGGATATCACAGGACGCGGTGTGGAAGGAATTGGCAATGGTGGCTGTCCTGGGACGTCATATAACCTCTGGGCGTAGGTGTGCCAAGTCGGAGGATCTGCTATGGGTGTAGGTGGGCGTGGCTCACGTGCCCTCCACGCGGTGGCGCAATCCCTACTCATGAGAAGGTCGATCAACTCTGCCTCCTGTCGCTCCTCGAATGCTCGCCTCATCCGGCGTGTGAGGGCTCGCATCTGTCGTCGTGCCTCCCTCTCTGTGATGGATCCCAAGATACTCTGTGCTCTGAGATGTCGGTATAGTCGCCTACACTCCTCATCGTACCATCTATTCTGGGGTGTATGCCCCAACCGTGTCGAATGTGCAGTGCCGAGGGTGGTGTATGGGAAGATGAGAGTAGCAGATGTATGGAGGATCGAGGAGAAGTGGGCAGTGAGGGTGTCCAAGGAGGCAGAGGGATCAAGGGAGTAGATGCGGTCTTGAACATGGGAGCTATAGATATGTGCTAGCTCATGTCTAAAGTGAATGGTGGTATGGGCTCGTGGCTGTACGGTGACGGGGTGGGATATGCATGGTGAGCCGCGAATGGATAGGGCAAGATATGCGTGATCAACTCCAATGGGTAAGGGTGGGATAGTGAATGAGGTGATGAGATGTGTAGCCTTCGGGGGTCCGATAACATAGTCTACCACACTGCCCCCATGTGGTGTCGTGGGTGGAATGCAGGTGAGACCGCTCGAGGTGGGCCAGGTCCCCATCCCATTATATATAACGAGACGGTGTGTTGCTCCCATCTGGAGTAGGTGTCGGCCGTATGAGGTGGGTGTGGCGGTGTCGGCTAAGGCTCTGAGTGTAGGCATGTCCTCTATGGTATGAAGCATCTCAGGGTCGTCAAAGTCGTAGATATCACACTGGTGGCTCTGAGTGCGGGCATTGAAGTCTCCTACAAGGAAGACTTCACCCATCCCGGTATACTCCATAATTGTGTCACTGAGGCAGTCATACGGCGATGTGGTGTCTGGTCCCTCCCCCCCTGATAGCTTCTCGGGGGAGTGTGTGAAGCGCGAACCAATGGGTACAATATAGCATACAGCGAAGTACGCTGGTCTCTCCTGTGATAGCTGGAGGCGTATCCACATGAAACGTGCCTTTGGGTCTCTGGCTACCACCTGTACCCTGTGCTGTAGCGACTGTCTGTAGAGCACGGCTACTCCTGATCCTCGTGTGGTGCGCTGTCTCATCTGGCGGCGGTGAGCTGACTCCCACATATAGCCCTCAATCCTCGGTAGGCTCCTCCCCAGGCTCTCGTGTGTCTCTGTCAAGAAGATAATGTCTCTGCCCTCCATCACCTCCTCGAGGCGCCCTGGATGTGTCCACAAAGATCCATTGCAGTTCCAGACTGCAATGTGCACCTCCTGCTGTGCTTTCTCATAGGCCGCGAATCCCTAGTCAATGGGCCGTCCATCAATGATGACCCGACCGTCTTTGTATAGGGCACGATGTCCCTCTCGTCTTGCCTGGAGGACACGCGGCATGCATGCCCACCTGTGCTCTACCTGCATCCGTGTGGGGTCGTCATCCAAATAGATGGGGGTGCCCGGTGTAGTGCTTAGTACCGCCCGTCGTCTGAGGAAGTCTCTCCTCCCGGCCTCATTTGAGAACTGAAGGATAAGTGCTCTGCTCCGTGTGGTGTCCCGTCCTGCTCTCTAGGCTCTGGTGAAAGGGACAGGCTCATCCGCGCGGTATCCAAGTAATGTGCACAAGCGACGCCCGTCCTTCTCTGGTGATCCATCTGTCTCCGTGAGACCGGAGACACGAACATTGAGCCTGCGAGCCTGTCGCATCCGCTCCTCCTCAATGGTGGTATGCACTATGTGGATCTCCTCATGGTGGTTGTTCTTCTTTGCCTCTTGTCAAAGGTTCTTTTTTACAACCTCGACCCATCCATCTTTCTTAGTCTCAAGCTCGCTCTGCACCACCTCCATACACTCCTTGATAGTCACCCGAATGTCCTCTAGCTCTGGAGCGATCTCCCCCTCCTCGTGCATGCTGTCCAGTTTCGTTTTCATATCAGTAAGCTCAGTGTGCAACTCCTCCCGGTCCCGTGAGTGCTGCTTGCGGGTAGCAAGAAGCTCTTCCCGAAGGGATTCGTTTTCTTTCTCCAAGGTGGCCACCTTGGCTTCGAGGGCGACAACTCTGCAGGTAACCCCGTTTAGTGTAGAATCTCCTTCTTTCTTGTGTTTTCCTATCAACTCTCGGAGGGCATGCTCTAAGGTGGTGGCCAGCTGTTCCTCGAGCTTGGGAGCCATGGGGGGGGGGAGGGAGGGAGGGAGGGAGGGGGAGAGAGAGAGAGAGAGAGAGAGAGAGAGAGAGAGAGAGAGAGAGAGAGAGAGAGAGAGAGAGAGAGAGAGAGAGAGAGAGAGAGAGAGAGAGAGAGAGAGAGAGAGAGAGAGAGAGAGAGAGAGAGAGAGAGAGAGAGAGAGAGAGAGAGAGAGAGAGAGAGAGAGAGAGAGAGAGAGTACCCCTTTCGGTTTTGATCATATCCAATGAATATACATTTCTCAACTTTAGGGTCAAGCTTCCCGCTAATTTGTGAAGGAATGTGTGCATAGGCAATGCACCCAAATATTTTGCAATGGTCCAATGAGGGTCTCCTACCATTCCATGCTTCATAGGGTGTCATACCATCCAAGGATTTGGATGGGAGCCTATTGACGAAGTAGGTGGCTGTGGAAACAACCTCTGCCCATATGTAATTAGGTAGCTTCTTCTCATTCAACATAGACTTAGCAGCTTCAACAATTAACCTGTTCCTTCTCTCTGCCACTCCATTCAATTCAGGAGTATATCTTGTTGTTACTTTCCTCTTTATGCCTCTGTCTTGTAGAAATGAATCAAATTCATGTGAAAAGTCCTCACCACCTCCATCATATCTGATTCTCTTTAAGCTCCTTCCTGTTTGGTTTTCAACTAGTGCTAAGTATTTTTTGAAACATGTAAATACCTCATCCTTATGCTTCATGAAATAAAGGATTGTCCATCTATTGTAATCATCAATAAATGAAACATAGTACCTTGAACCTGAGATTGATGGATCTTTGCTAGGACCCCACACATCAGTGTGTACAAGCTCCAAATAGTCTTCATGAATGCATCCCTTCCTGTTGAATGGTTGCCTGTGAGCTTTGCCGAATTGGCATGCTCCACATTTGTATATCAAATGTTGCTTGGTCACATTGGGAATGCCAAGCATACTTTGATCCCTGCATATTTGCTTCAGAGTTCTTTCTCCTATGTGTACGGTTTGATCTCTATAATTGAATAGTGCTATGTTCCTTGTGTCTTCAATATCAAATGTGAATAATCTACGAGACTTCTCATCTTTAGCAATCCTTTTGAAGCCTTGTTGAGGGTCTTCCACATATGTTCCATGCTTAGTGAATCTGATCTGTAAACCTTTCCCAACAATCTGTCCAACACTAATTAGGTTTTTGGTTATAGTTGGCACATACAAAACTTTACTCAAAAGGTTCATGCTACCATAAGATGTTTTGACATTTCCAACTTGCTTGACTGAGTGTTTAGTATCATCTACCTGTCTGTACTTCATGCTTCCCTTGTTGGGGATAAAGGCCCCAAGGACTCTCCTTTTGTATATTTTGACCCTTCCATGTGAAAGCTCTCTTCCAGAGCTTTTCAGACATATTTTTGTTGTATTTTTTGGACCCCAAATTGGGTAGTTATAGGCATTTACATTATTTTTATGACTTTTGGTCATTGGCCATGTGTGAACATGCCCAAATGACCTAAAAGTCACTTATCAATAAGACTTGGTCCCAAATCTCTCATAACTTGATTGGGACTTCTTCAACTTCAGCTTCTCCATCTTCTTCTCCAAATTTTTGCGCAGGTTTCTCTCTCTACTTTCTCTCTCCTCACGCAGCAGCCCACTCCCTTTGCATTTGGAGCAACTGAGCACACCACGACGTAGCTCTCCGCGGCCTCTTTCAACTGGTATCAAAGCTTTGAGCTGTTCCATCGCGACAAAGTTGCTCGAAGTGCTTTTCTACTTCAGCCTATGTTAAGCTGAAGGTGTTTTCTTGCATTTGGGAGAATTTCATCGCGAAAAACCTTCTTTTTTCGCGATAAAAGTGCTGTTTTTGGAGGATTACTTCAGCCCGGAGCAAAGCTGAAGCAAATTTTGTGCTTTTTAGAGAGTTTCATCGCGAAGAGTCTCTTCTATTCTTCCTTTTGTATCCCCACAGGTCATTTTCAGCATCCACATTGCTGATTTTTTCATTTACAGGTCTTTTGTGGCAGAAATTCTCTCTCATTTCAAGTGGGAGGACATGTATAAATATTGAGGAAGTGAATACTTGCTGGAAACTTATTACAGCAGGTCATTTCTCTGATTTTACAGGTCATATTGCCCCAAAAATTGGGGCTTTTGTGGAAACAAGCACCCATTGCCTTGGTTTTACATCTATGTATGCCTTTTGTGGTTGAAAAACAACAAATTTGTTGTTTTTGATGCAATTACAGCTTGCTGGAATTTCTGAAATTTTCTGCAGAAAATTTCAAAAATTGATTTTTGCAAGTTTTGAACAGTTTTTGCGCTTAATTTCTCAGCTATAGTCTCGTAAGGTAATTGTGCACAGGACAACAGGTGAATTTTATCTTTTTTGGTCAAATTTTGAAGCTCTTAGTGTGCAAACATGGCCTCCTCCTCCTCTGATGTCAAGAGCTTGTTTGAGATCAAGAGATTTGAAGGTAATGGTTTCGATTTGTGGAAAGAGAGAATGTTGGGCATCCTCTTTCTTAAAGATTGTGAAGGGGCTCTTGAGGAAGTCAAGCCTGAAGATATGACAGATGCAGCATGGATGAACCTAAACAAGAAGGCCATCACTTACATCAAGATGGCTGTATCATATGAAATCTTAGTGGATTTGAAAGGCCTTACACATGCTTTTGAAGTATGGGAGAAGCTGAAAGCCACTTATGAAAATACCACGCCTGTAAATCAAGTGCATCTTATGCGTAAGCTAGTGTGTATACAGCTTGATGAGTCAAAAAGTGCGGCTGAGCACTTATCTTCGTTTACAGGTACTCTTTCACAATTGCAGGACTCTGGATTACCTCCATTTGATGATAAGCTTAAGGCCATCTTCTTGTTGATGACCTTACCTGATTCATGGGAAACATTGGTTGTTTCACTTTCGAATAGCCCCAGTCTTACCTTTGATGGTGCAAGGGGTTCTATTTTGAATGAGGAAATCAAGAGGAAAGCTAGTGGAGAGGATAGTGGTTCAGCCAATGTGGCTAGAGGAAGAACAAAAAAGAAAAGTGGAAATGTACAGAGGAACAGGAGCAAAAGCATAGGCAAGGTTGAAGTGACTTGTTATCAATGTGGTAGGAAAGGTCACAAGAAGCCTGATTGCAGATTCTATAAAGCTGAACTAGAAAGAAAGAAGAACACAGGTGACAGGAAGAAAAAGGACACCAAGAATGAAGCACATGATACCTCAAATGACAAAGACAAAGAGAAGGCCAATGTGGCCTCTAGTGTCATCATTGAGGAGCTATCAGATGCAGAAGATATACTTTGTGCTACTATGGCAGCAGAGCATGCAGAAGTTATTGATGCTTCTATTAATATTCATGCACAAGACATGCAAATCACAAAGAGGGATTTGATTGATGCCTTGCTTACTGTGAATGATGCTTTGTCACAAACATGGATTGTAGATTCAGGTGCATCGTTTCATGTAACTCCTATTAAGGAGTGTTTCACTACCTTTCATGCAGGCAGCCATGGACATGTATATCTTGGAAATAACCATGCTTGTTCTATTGAAGGTATTGGCACAATGCATCTCACAGTGGATGGTACTAATGAGCTTGTTTTGCATGATGTAAGGTATGTACCAAGCATCAAGAAAAGCTTATTGTCTGTTGGGCAAATGGATATGCATGGATATAGTACCCTCTTTGAGAAGGGGTCATGGAAGCTTATCAAAGGCTCTAGGTTGATTGTTAATATTGCTTGCATGGTAAAGCCTTGCTGGGCAAGTTTATTGCTTTGGCTGAAATCCATTCACATATGGAATTATGGCATAAAAGGCTTGGTCACATGAGCCAAAAAGGCCTTGATAAACTATGTAATTTGGACAAGTTTGATGCAAAAGGCTCAAAACTTGATTTTTGTAATGAATGCCAATATGGTAAGCAAGTAAAGAATTCCTACTACTCTGGTGTCTCTCGTAAGTCTGATGTGCTTGATCTTGTTCATTCTGATGTTTGTAGCATGCCCACAAAATCTATGGGGGGTGCTCTTTACTTTGTTTCTTTTGTTGATGACTACTCTAGGAAGCTTTGGGTATATTTGTTAAAATCTAAAGATGAAGCCTTTGCTGCATTTAAGAAATTTCATGCATTTGTGACCACTCAAAGAGGTAGAAAGCTGGAATGCTTACGTACAGATAATGGGGGTGAGTTTACAAGTGCTGAATTCAATAGATTTTGTGAAAATCTTGGTATTAAGAGGGAGCTAACAGTCCCATACAGCCCCTCTTCCAACCCCTCTTCCAACGGTGTGGCTGAAAGGTACAATAGGACTTTATGTGAGAGGGTGAGATGCATGCTGTCCACAGCTAATCTCTCTCATGGATTTTGGGGAGAGGCTTTGAAAACTGCAGTTCATGTTTGCAATCGATCCCCTCATATGTCCTTAAAAGGTGGCATTCCAGAAGAGGTTTGGTCTGGCAAACCAGCTTCATATGACCACCTACGCATCTTTGGTTGTGATGCTTTTGTGCATATAAGGCCTGAGTTGAGAAGCAAGTTAGATGCAAAGTCCATGAATGGAATCTTCATGGGTTATGGAGATGAAGGTGAAATGGGCTACAGGATTTGGCTACCTCAACTCAAGAAGGTAATACGCAGCCGAGATGTTGTATTTAATGAGGCAAGGCTGCTCAAAAATAATTGTGCCTCTAAAGATGACCATAAAAGAGTCAAATTTCAGCATGTACAGCCACCAATTAAATCTGATATGAACCCCCGGGATGCACCACATATGGCTGGAAATGACAATGAGCCCGTGGTTATTGAGCCAGATGATGCTGGACAGCAAAATGATGATCCTGAAGGGCATATGCAGCCACCTATTCATGCTGAAAACAGGGCTGAAAATGATGTGCAGCAGCCCATTAACAATGAAGAAGTTAATGTACCTCCTGACGTAGATCCATTGCCTGGTAATGTGGATCATTGGGTAAGAAGATCTATACGTCCTAGGAGGCCAGTGACTAGATATGATCCCTCTATACATTATATTATGTTATGAGATGAGGGTGAGCCTCTTACTTATAAAGAGGCAAAGCTATGTGAGCACAAGAAGAAGTGGGAGTTAGCCATGCAGGAAGAGATAAAGGCCTTGCATGCAAATGATACTTGGGATTTGGTTGAGTTACCCAAAGGAAGGAAAGCCATTCCCAACGGTGTACAAAATCAAAACTGTTGATGGCAAACCCAAGTATAAGGCAAGGCTGGTTGCTAAGGGATATGCCCAAAAAGAGGGCATTGATGTCCAAGAAGTGTTCTCTCCAGTGGTGAAGATGACCACTTTACGTGTGTTGTTTGCTCTCACAGCTGCCTTGGATTTGGAATTATTCCAAATGGATGTTAAAACAGCCTTTTTGCATGGTGATTTAGATGAAGAGCTGTACATGAAACAGCCGGAAGGATATGCCATTCCTGAAAAAGAGCATCTGGTATGCAAACTGAAAAGGAGCTTATATGGGCTGAAACAGGCCCCCAGACAATGGTATAAGAAGTTTGATGCATTTATGCTCAAACATGGGTTTAAAAGAAGCCATGCAGATCACTGTTTGTACACCAAAAAGGATGAAGATGGCAGCCCAATTATTCTTGTACTGTATGTAGATGATATGCTGCTGGCTGGGAAGAAAAAGAGCACTCTGAATGCTCTAAAACAGCAGCTGAACTCTGCATTCTCAATGAAAGACCTTGGGGAAGCTGAGCATATTCTTGGTATGCGTATAAAAAGGGATAGGCAGCAGCATACTTTGCAGGTATCCCAAGAAAAGTACATTGAAAAAGTGCTGGACAGATTTAATGTGGCTGATGCTAAGCCTCTTGGAGTGCCATTGCAGCCACATGTTAAGCTTTCCAAGGATGACTGTCCCAAACATGATGATGCAGCCAATTACATGAAGAGTGTTCCATATGCATCAGCTTGTGGTTCACTTATGTATGCTATGGTTGCCACTCGGCCAGACATTGCTCATGCAGTGGGAGTTGTTAGCAGGTTCATGGCTAATCCTGGTAGAGCTCATTGGGAGGCAGTCAAATCTATCTTGAGATATTTGAAAGGGACCAAAAGTAAATGCTTATGTTATGGAAAGGGTCCATTGGAGTTAAAAGGATTTTGTGATTCAGACATGGCGGGTGATGTGGACACACGCAAGTCCACAAGTGGCTATGTATACATACTTGCAGGTGGAGCTATTTCATGGTGCTCTAGACTTCAGAGAATAGTTGCACTATCTACTACAGAGGCTGAATATATTTCAGCCACAGAGGCTTCCAAAGAAGCCATTTGGTTAGCCCGCCTCTTCAGTGAGTTTGGGATGCCTGAAAAGGCACCTGTTCTTGGATGCGATAGCCAGAGTGCCATATGTTTGGCAAAGAATGCCATGTTTCATGCTCGCACAAAGCATGTTGATGTGAGATATCACTTCATCAGAGAGGTGTTAGAGGATGGCCTGATCACTTTGATCAAGGTCAATACTTCACAGAATCCTGCAGATGCTGTCACGAAGTGTCTACTCAAGGCACAACATCAGCTATGTATACAGATGGTGGGAGTTACTTAGCTTAAAGGAGCCTCCTTGGTCCTTTAAGTGGGAGGTTGTTGGGGATAAAGGCCCCAAGGACTCTCCTTTTGTATATTTTGACCCTTCCATGTGAAAGCTCTCTTCGAGAGCTTTCCAGACATATTTTTGTTGTATTTTTTGGACCCCAAATTGGGTAGTTATAGGCATTTACATTATTTTTATGACTTTTGGTCATTGGCCATGTGTGAACATGCCCAAATGACCTAAAAGTCACTTATCAATAAGACTTGGTCCCAAATCTCTCATAACTTGATTGGGACTTCTTCAACTTCAGCTTCTCCATCTTCTTCTCCAAATTTTTGCGCAGGTTTCTCTCTCTACTTTCTCTCTCCTCACGCAGCAGCCCACTCCCTTTGCATTTGGAGCAATTGAGCACACCACGACGTAGCTCTCCACGGCCTCTTTCATCCCTTTGGGTTCTTCAAGGTCAGATAATAAAGCTACATTTCTAGCTACATGATTGGAACAACCTGAGTCAAGATAGAAAAGATTCTCATCATCTTTGCCTTGCTTCGATGTCATATTCATGATGAGTAGAGAGTCTTCTTGATCTTCTGTATAGTTGTTGTAGTCTCTTCTGTATAGTTGTTGTTGTAGCCTTGATTGTAGTTATGGTTGTAGTCGCCTCCTCCATTGTTGTACCTTACTCTGGATTGTCCATAGCTACCTCTATGGAAGCCTTTTCCTCTTTGATTCCTTGTATTCTTGAAGCATTCTTCTCTGGTGTGGTTGGTAAGACCACAGATGTTACAAGGTGAATTGTTGTAGGATCTCCCCCTACCTTGCTTTCCTCCTTTGCCCCTTCCTCTAGCACCTCTTCCTCTTCCTGCATAATTAGCTTGAGAGGTACTAGCCTCTTCTTCATTCTTCTTGCTTTTACCTTTATCGTTAGCTTTATTCTTATTTGTATAAAGGGAAGAAGATTGATTACCTCTAGAGTTGTCACCATTCTTGTTGAGCTTTGTCTCATGGGTGAAGTGTTGTTCCATCAAGGTGTTGAGGTGAGGTATTTGCATATCCATGTAGAGATCCATTGCTGTGGTGAATGACTCCCACTTGTCATCAGCTTTGATGCCATTAATGATTTGCCTTACTATGTGTTCTTCGTCTATCTCCTCTCCAATGCTTGCAAGGTGGTCAGCCACATCTTTCATTTTGGTTACATAATCTGCCACTCCTTGCTTTGGTTGCTTCTTTAGAGTTGTAGATTCCATCCATAACAGATTCTTCCTAGCTCTTCTATTTGATGAGAAATATGATGAGAGTACTTCCCAAGTCTCTGGGGAGGTCTTACAATTCCTAATGTGTGGTAACAAGAAATCAGAGATAAGACCTGGCAAGAGATAAGACCTGGCAAGAGCACCCTTTGCATACCATGTGGTCAACCTTTCTTGAGTTTAGTAGATAAGACCTGGCAAGAGCACCCTTTGCATACCATGTGGTCAACCTTTCTTGCTCTTCCCTTGTAGGTTGATGCTTGCTCCTGAAGATTGGCATTTCTTCATCTCTTGAGATGTATCCATATAGACTTCTCCCTTGAAGGTAGGCTTGCATCCTTAGTGACCATGCCGAGTAGTTGTTTCTGTCCAATTTGTCAATGAAGGATGGAAATCCATCTCCCATCTTGCTTGTTGTTGCTCTGATACCACTGATAGTCACAAGAGATGAGGTGGTGTTGCTAGATCCTGCTTAACACCTGTTAAGAATGATTGCTGAAGAGTGTAGTGGGCCTCTTTAGCTAGCTAATGATCATAAATAATCATATATGTTGCTTGGAACATGATCCACTAATCAATGGATACAAACAGATAGGTAGGAGTTGATCCAAGATCAAGAAACTTGCTATTTTTGTTCCTACACTTGTTCAATGTTTTGAACAGTTCTCTGAACACAGCAACAATTGGCATAATTACTTTTGGGAAACTCTAATTAGCTTAGTATGCTATCAATCATGAGTGATCTCGTAAAAAATGATGGACTACACACAAAGAAAGATGTTTAGCAAATCATAATACTATCCCGATAATTTCGGGGTTCAACAATCAACAGACCAGTGAGCAAAGATGTGTTAATATATTGCGATCCAGAGAAGCAATGCTAATGAGACGTTGTACTCATATACTAGACAGTATGCTAAATCTACCATGCTTTAAATCATGACAAATGATCAATCATGCATTGAGTACAAGCTCTGAGAATATCATTGTTCTGATGGAGTTATAACAGAGAAGTGAAATGAGAATGTAATGATCATATATGTATTAAATCATATATAAATACATTGTCATTGGAAATCATACATTGCTTAATGTGTGAGATGTGAATGAGCTATAAGATAAGCTCTCACTTCACAATGAATCTCTTCAAAATGATCTCATGGACTCGAGATTACACGCAGGTCTTTTGATCTTCTTCTTATAGTCGTACTTGGAGCCATTGTTTGAATTCAAATTCAAGGATCTACCTAAAAGGTGAATCCTACAGTATAGGATAGATTCTCTCATCACTCAACAACCAAATGAGTTGTGATTTTAGAGCTTCCTAACTCCACGTGGATCTGAACCACGTGGATGTGAACCATTTTTACAAAGGTAAATGTGAAGGATCTTTACTAGAGGTTGATCATATGAAGCTTTGTATAAGTTATGTCAATAAATCAAGTATGGGCTAATCAACCAAGTATGTGGGCTTGGTTTTAATTGCACCAAGAGGTGTTTGGCTGCTCCGTCCTCTCACACACACTCCCATAGTGTGTTATTTTAAGGTATCTGCTGCGATTTTCTGTTCCATACTCTTCTCGTTGCTATACAAGGTTGTTTTGAGCCTCCTACCTCAAGGAGGCAGGGGGCTTGTATCTGTATACATCAGAGGAGTTATTTAGAGCAACATGCTGTGTTACACACTCACACATAGCATGTAGGCTGTATGTTCCTTATACAGTCTATTACACATATTTTCTTACACACACATCATATTTCTCAATCCTTAGGCACAATTCTCTCAAATTTTGTACCTAGACAACTCCATATTCAGCTTCTATATTATTTTGTACATACACACATTGTATAGTCATTCCATTTAATAGCAAGTTATTTTAGAATAGCTCAAGTTGTGTATGTATAGCTCAAGTTGTGTATGTATCTATTGTCTCTTACTCTATTCTCTATCGTCTCTCATCTATCTTATTTGGCTCAAGTTGTGTATGTATCTATTGTCTCTTACTCTATTCTCTATCGTCTCTCATCTATCTTATTTAATAGTAGTTGCTCGCTTGTATCTATTGTCCTTACTCTATTCTCTATCGTCTCTCATCTATCTTATTTGACTCAAGTTGTGTATTTATACAAGATTTTCAATGTTTAGAAGATCTTGTGATGTGTGGAGGGGCTACCTCACTTCTAACAATTCGTATTAGAGCATATTATACACATACACTATTTGTTCCCAATATGAGTGATTATAGAGATATATTGGAACAAGAGGATAAACTTGATGGAATGTCCAACTGCCCAATGTGGAGTTTAATGATGATGAATCTTTTAGTATCCAAAGATTTGTGGAACATTGTCAATGGCAAGTATCCAAGGGAAAGACAATTAGTTGAATAGTATGAAGTGGTAAGAGTGGCTGAAGAAACAAGTGGCTATGCATGTTAAATCATATCATCTTTATGTTTGCGTGTGTATGTGTATGTTTGATTGGTGTAGATGAGAGCATATAACCTTGACTTGAAAGGACTGACCAACCTTGATAAGCTTCGGAGTATGTTTAAGTCTATATTCCATCTCAAGTACATAGCATCCTATAGTTATCTCTATCTTTTCAAGTAGTACTTGGTTGAGAAGAACGAGGGATGTAGTTCTCTTCGTGATGTGTGTTTGGGGAGAGCTCTTCATGACAAAGGTCCTTGTGTATGCTTATAGGATACTATACATGATATGTGAAAAATATAAAGGTACTTAAATTTTAACAACTACAACAAATAACAAATAAATTTATTTGGCATATTCCCCTAGTGTCAGGCTAGGAGGGGATTGTTGGAAAATGTGGCAACCTTCCACTACAAAGCTCAACTTGGAAGTCAAAGTTTGATCAAAGGCTGGTCAACATGATCAAAGGTGATCAAATTTTGGCTAAAATTTTTATCATATATTTTTGTAGAGCTTAAGGAGAGCTATCAACGGTCAACCATATATAATACTCACATCCACCATAAAAATCAAGGTAAAAAAATCAAAACTTAATTTCGAGTCATGAAAAGCAATTTTTAAGTATGAAAAGCAAGTGACACATATCACAATCCTATGCAATCAAGTATAGTAGATCCAATGGCTATAATTAATGTCATGTGGTTGGACAGAAACCTAAAAACTCCACAAAATTATTATATTGAGCATGTATTATAACTTGTGCACTATACCACGCTCTTGGAGTTCATCACCTAGGAGCTCTTGTAAGTTCTTTTTGTATATTAGTTATTTTTGGAGCCACTTTAACTAGTTTGCCATACGTTAAGTGTATCTATCTTGTCTCTTTTTTGTCTCTATCTCTCTATCTTTTACTTTTATTACGGGCCTAAAAACCAACAATATGATCAAGAATTACAATGCTCTAATTAATGATTGAGGTGCCTGGTGTACATGCTAATGATATGCTCCAAAAACTACAGAAGAAATGTATACACAACTCATAAACACCAAAGAGAGCAAGTGAGGGTAAGAGAAGTAAGAATGAAGAGGTTTAGCTGAATATAGACTCCAAAGCAGACACCTTTCATAAGAGAGTATGAGAGTTCTCCAAGTGTATGAGCATACACTACTCCAAGTCCTCGAAGACCTCCAAGACTTCCAAGAGTATAAGCATATGCCTGACGACTCCAACTCCTTCAAGCTTCAAGTAAAACTCCTCCTCCTTGTGTATGAGAGAGAGTAGTACTCATTCAAGAGAGATCTTGTGAGAGAAACCCTCCTGAAGGCTTGATGATAATAAGAGACAATAGCATAGATCTTTCATAGATCATGGGCATGGTCTTATATAGAATTAAAGGATGAAGCTATTTCTTGGGAAAAATGGTGAAAAAGCAATTAAATCAGCCTTTATGAATAGCATGAGATTTTTGGGCAATCCTATTCTTGGCTTTTGTATCAATGCCACGTGTAAAAGCATGGATCACTCATCAATTATGTATGTTGGACTTTTTTGAAGTGAATCGTGATATGGCATAATTTGGTACAAGTTAATATGTTTAGGTCTAATTTAATTTGATTTTAAGTGAGCTGTTGACTTTTTGACCAGAAATTAGGGTTTGACTTTTGAGGATGAATTTGGTACTTTTTGGGCAAGCGTTAGATGTGGTTGGATTGCTCTCTTTGTTTTTCGGAATATATGAATCATCTCACCGATCAAAATGTCATGTTTGACCATTTTTTATAATTTATAATACCCAACTCTAACTTTGACCTATGATACATTATGATTCAATGAATATATATAATGATTTGAGAGAATCTAATCTAAAATATGTACAAGTAGGATTTATCATGTCCATTTGCCAATAATTTACTACATATACTTGGTTTCCAACAGCCGTAGCTCTTTATAGAGTTGGAATTTGATGATTTTCGGCTTAAAATGGACCTCTCAAGCTATAAGGTTTTTAAAAACTTTTGATGAAAGAGGAGTCTATCCATATTGTAATTATAAAGGTTAGTAAACCTTTGACAAGGGAGTTGAGGTAAAGGGAAAGGAGAAAGCTAGTCCTTTCAAGTGAGCTCTTTTCATACGTTGATTTTCTTGTTGTCCTGTCAATAGCCATACCCATAGTTGATTCGGACGGGAATCGGACTTCGGACTCGGACGGGTTGGAAAGCCCGAAACAAGACCGGAAAAACGTTTCGGACGTGACCTTTTTTTTTCAAAAGAAAATTACAAAAAATTTATTGTAGCTTCTATAAATGAGATAAGAAACATAAATCAATGACATTTAAGCATAATTTCAATAAACACAAAGAGTATGTAGCTGATAGTAAACTCATATATGATATCGCAAAAGACCAAAAGTCTATAAATATGAGTGCAAAGTCATGTGATCAAAATATGCAAATACTCATAAAGCATGTATGATCAGCCATCATCTTCCTCCACATACTCCTCCTCCTCCTCCTCATAACCATCATCATCATCATCATCATCCTCTTCATCATGTGTAGGGTTCTCTGCTTCAATACTAGAACCCTCTTCTTCATGTGTGTGTGACGTGGAAGGCATTGTTCTTGCTCCCAAAGATCCTTGTTCCTCAATGGAATCTTGCAATTTCAAGAGTCTATCATCATCTTTCTCTTTCTCAATCATATCTAGTGTAACTTCCATTTTTACAAATCCCCTTTCTTTAATTTTGGATGCAAGACGTAGATTTGTATGTATGTAAGCCAATTTTCCATATTTTTTGGGAGCAGCCTATTTCTTCTTTTTGTATGAATCAATGAAAATGTACTCCAATTTCTCTCACAAGGAGAAGCACATGTTCCTTGTGAGAGCACACATATGGCAAGCTTTTGCAAATTGGGCGTGTTTGCCCCAAATGTTTCCCACCACTTGATGGGATGTTGCATTCTATCAGGATCCATTGTAATTGGACGAGAAAATGTATTTGAGCATGATTTATATATGTCCAGCTCATCAAAAAGAGCACCTTGCTTTTTAAGATCCCCATTTGTATATCTATCTTGAACATCCATCCACCCATCATTAACCTCTCCATCACTATCAGGGCATTTCTCCCTCCAAATAAGATGAAGTACATATGCAGCAGCATGGAGTGGGGAGTGCAACATATTCCATCTATTTATGCATAAAGCTTTTATCTCATCAAGCCTTTCAGGAATATCTTATATTCAGCTTTGATACCTCTTCCACCATTCTATCCGTAAGCTCATAAATGAGGCCCATGGTGGCACCCTCTCTATCTGGCAAACGCAAGACTTTCAAGATTGGAGCACAAATTGCTACTATTTCTTTCACATTCCTCCAAAAGAAAGCACTTAGAATAACATTGGACACATATTCTGCTTTCTGAGTACGAGCCACTTTCTTTCTAATGTATTCAAGGCTTACCATTAATGACCGCAAGCCATTATACACCCTCTCATCAAGCATATTGGAGAGCATGATGAACATGTATGCAAAGCGTGTGGGTGCAGGCTTTACCAAATCCTTGTTGCTGAATTTTCTAAATAAAGCAAGGATAGTAGGTTTAGAAGTCACAAATACAACAACTTTTTGTGCATCTTCCAAAACTGATTTTATCCATGTAATGTTCCCAATGTCTTCAAAAAGCAAATCAAGACAATGGCATGTGCAACGAGTAAAAAATATAT
>CM035416.1:154686661-154696661 GCA_020310875.1 Ceratopteris richardii | reverse complement strand
TCTCAATATTGATTGTGGGTTTGAAAACCACCAATTGGTATGAGAGCAAGTGAAAATAGTGCACATTGAGAATAGTGGAGCATGTCCCAATATTGATTGTGGGCATGAAAGCCAACAATTGGTATCAGGACAAGTGAAAATAGTGCATTTTGAATAGTGCATCATGTAGGAAGATAAGAGCAATATGAAAGACACAAACCTAGCTCAGTTTATTAATCAACAGTTGGCAATAGATCTTTGAAACAGACACTTGTCATGTACTTGTTGAGTATATGAATCAAGAACTCTAGGAGGGGTCACATCAGTCCTATTTGGTTCCGGAAGCAATCAGTCAAACATTTTGCAGATTTTTCTATTATTATGATAGGCTATATTCAGTTTTCAATGTAAAACTTGCAAAATCAGCAGGACTGCTTCTATGTGCAGACAAAAAGTGAAGGAATGTTCAACCAATTATTCAACCTTCTAGTGCTTCATGTGGTTTGCCACTGAGCCATATTTTGGAAGTTGGCATGCTCAACTTGGTGGTCATAAAGGAAGAATTATACGAGCAACGAGGGGTAACATATTCATTTTCAAAATCTCACAGGTGGACAACCTTTTTGTATTTTTGTGATCATATTTTTATAGGTATAGATAAGAGCATACGATTGATACTTGATAGGCTTGGTCAACCTTGAGAGTTCAGGAAGTATGTTTGGTCTATACACTATCCAATTCTTTGCATCCTTTTGTTTGTCTCTTACGGGGGGCACATGAGCCCCTAGTCACCACAAGTTCGAGGCGACTACCACACTTTCTTCTAGCATAGCAAAAAAGTTTGATGACATGTACGGTGAACCGTTGGGTGACCCGAACGGAGTGTCACCCGACTGTTTTTTCCGTTCGGGTCACTCAACGGATCATTTCAACATAATGATATAAATCAAGACACTCATTTGTCTTGAACTTTGCGATTTGCTTCGCAGGTAAGTGGCGATCAACATCGTCAACTCAACCACGTCATGCCATGTATACTCACTCGCCGTTTTTCTCTGTCTGCAGGTCGTGTTTAACTCTTGTGGACGTTATACAGTTGGGAAGATTGTGCACTCCTATGATGCGCAAGTGGTGGTAAAGCTTCACTAATTAGCTCTTGTGAACGTTATACCATTGGGAAGACTCTGCACTTCTACGACAACAAGGCGCAAGTGGTGGTGAAGCTTCACTGATCATTGTACCAATGTTTTAGTTATGTTATGTCTATTGTTCTTGTACATATCTTTTGTTCACGTTGTGCTTGCCTTTCCCTCCCTCCCTCCCTCCCTCTCGCTCTCCCTCTTAGGTCCCCAGGTCGAGGCCATTCACGAGTTTCAATGCCATTGTGATTGGCACAAAAGTCCCCGGGTCACCCATTGCACTTCTCACCTCCTGCAATCACTCGACCCCTCACCTTGGCCTCTGCCTGCACCGCTGTGCTAACTTGTCCGGTGTACGCTTGAAAAAGCCCATAGCACCTCCAGGTTCCATGGACTTCACTCTTGCTGATGGAGGCATCCCTACCTATATGTGCACCTCTACAGAAGGAATGTGCTGCCCATTAAGTGATTCATTAATTAGTTAAATAATGTTAAATCGTGCACTTACATAATATTTAATCATATGCTGCTGATTAGTCACATAAATGCAGGGTAGATTCGGTTCGTCGAATTTATAGATTTTCCGGTTCTTCCAGTTCGGTACCATTCGGTTCTTCCGGTTCATCGGGTTCGCGGTTACACTGCCACTTTTTTTTTTTGGTTTGATTTGAATTATCCTAGGCCTTCCATCGATCACGAAGTACCTTGAGCCTCCGACTCCCCCCCGAAGCACCTGCCTTGGCCATTAGTAGACCTACCATCAGGTCATCGTGGCCCAGGACCCATTGCCTGCCCTAGAGCGAGGCGAGAGAGAGAGAGAGAGAGAGAGAGAGAGAGAGAGAGAGAGAGAGAGAGAGAGAGAGAGAGAGAGAGAGAGAGAGAGAGAGAGAGAGAGAGAGAGAGAGAGAGAGAGAGAGAGAGAGAGAGAGAGAGAGAGAGAGAGAGAGAGAGAGAGAGAGAGAGAGAGAGAGAGAGAGAAAGAAAGAAAGAAAGAAAGACTTTTTAACGTCTATTAGAGGCCAAAATCGGCCTATGAGACAAAACATATACATCAGTATGATCCAAACCACTGTGATCCAAAACGAAAATAAAGTGTGAGTACTGCAAACGGGTATAAAAGGAGGGATAGTAGCTGGCATCAAGGGTGTGGGGTGCTATGGGTATGCACTCTATATGCTCAATGGGTGAGATACAAATATGATATGCATAGGGAGGGGAGGCTCGATGGTATCACAACCCCCTAAATGCCTGGAGTGGGTGTAGGATATAATGCATCGGTGGGTAAGGCATCATGGCGATCCTCAAAATGCTCTGGGTGTCCAAATCGATAGGGGTGCGCTGCTGACGTCTCTGTATCTCCATGTCATGGCGTGCGTGAATCGCCTGAATCTCTCTCTGATGTGGACGAGCTCTCTGGACAAGGGGTCTCAGTCGTCGACGCTGTCGTCTAAGCTCCTCTGCTCTGTGTAATGTGACACCCCGCATCGAACTCGGCCCTCGAGTGTATGTGGGTCTGAAAAAATCTGTAATATAAGTCTGAAGGGGGGGGGGGCCAGGTGTATCTCCATCCGCTGCTGGAGGAGTGATGCGCGGTGGTGCTGGAGCTCTACTAGGAAACGACCTAGAGGGCGCTGGTCCTCTGTCCCCAATAAAGCCCTGATCTCTCTAGGCCCCCTGAAGAGCTGTGGGTAGCGGTCTCTGATGTCCTCATATGCCTGGCATCTACATGTGTAGTGCTCCTCGTCCTCCACCTCCTCTCTACATATCCTGCATAATCGCTCATCCCTGGGGGTATGTGTGGCTCGCCCAATCTCAATCTCGAGCTGGTGTGATGATACTCTGAGCTGCCCAATGGCCACTCTCTCAGCTGGTGCCATATATGTATCCATGTATCGTGGTCTCTGAATGAAACCATCCGCTGTCACAGTCAGGAAGTGCTCTCTGTAGTGTTGCCTCTTTGTGGGAAGAGGCTCCCGTGGTGCTATCCATGTCTCCCTGACGTGTATCTGTAGTAGGTCCTGACGGATGATCCTATTCCTCTCCGAACGAGAGAGGGTAATGTGGGGGGAAGAGAGGTCATACTGAGAGAGAGAGAGAGAGAGAGAGAGAGAGAGAGAGAGAGAGAGAGAGAGAGAGAGAGAGAGAGAGAGAGAGAGAGAGAGAGAGAGAGAGAGAGAGAGAGAGAGAGAGAGAGAGAGAGAGAGAGAGAGAGAGAGAGAGAGAGAGAGAGAGAGAGAGAGAGAGAGAGAGAGAGAGAGAGAACATTGTGTTTTGGAAATTGATTCCTAAACAATGAACAATGGTTCCAACCATTTTCCATAGCCACATCTTGTTCGTGCTTCCTTTCGTATCCCATTGTAGTGTGCAATTAATAGTAGTATAGGAGAATCCCTAGATGCATAGTTGAGGAGCATGCATAATAAAACGTTGAAATCAATACGTGTGTTAATGTTGCATGCATGCTTTTGCTCTTATTGCGCTTATTTCAAGAAAATAAATACAAGCTCAAAGTAATGGGACACATGAGTGCCCAATTTTTGGGTCGTTCTTCTATCCCAAAAGAGGTAAACATTCATGTTCTAGACCTTTTCTTCATCTAAAAACCTATATCTATGTAGGGACACAGACAATCTAAGTGCATGGAGGATTGAAAGTGTCATATTTTGGTAGAAACAGAGATATCTTGTTACCCTTTACACTCACATTTGTAAGTTTTAACATGCATATTATATAATATATATGTATATACTATATCTTAGATCCTTATGATTATATATGTATTCGTAACGACGCACCTTACCTTCGGATACCATTCGGTCCTCGCGCCTTACGCATACCGAACTGAATGCACCGAACGCACCGGACTACCTTGCATAAATGAAGATAGCTGATTTAGTCAATCATGCATTGCTTATTAGGTAGCTGGAGCGTTATTTAGAAGGCGTCAATATTCAAATGGAGCATTAAGTCCATATTCAAAAGGCATTGCTCACTAATTATATATGTTAATCATGCGTAGGTATATTTTAATGTAAATCAATCATGCGTAGGTTTATTTGGTTATATACATATCATAGCGCTAAGCTCAATTCGTTGAATTCAAAGCGCTTCTCATTTTGTGGAATGATGCATGTAGAAATGAAACTATATTAATACAGGGATCAACAGAATGATCATGTTACAGTTAGAGTTATTTCCATGTATGAGCAAGAACCATATGTTAAGGCACTTCTTTTAGTTTGTTTTATGAATTAGTCGGAGCAAACCCGTTTAGTTTTTTATCTATACTTTTGTTGTGTACACTTCACCAAAAAAAGATATATAGATGGATAGATAGATAATGAAATAGATAGGTAGATAGATAGACATAGATGGATACATAGATAGTGAAATACATACATAGAAATACATACATAAATAGAAAGGAATATAGATAGATAGATAGATATATACACATCGATAGATAGATAGATACATCATCCATAATCTATTCAAAATTTTGAGCATTTATTCTTGTAATCCATTAGGAACTACCTAATATAGCATCATATCTCTTTTGCATATATTTGATTGAACTTCTCACTTTATTATGCATGCATCCTGAGGTAGAGAGAGCTTTGAAGGAGAGAGTAAAAGAGGTTGCTTTTCTTGATCTAGATCATAAGAGGGACAAGATAAGGTAAAAAACCCTTGAAATCTATCATCTCAAGCTTTTCCAATAATTTCTCAATGTATTTTTGCTGTCTTATGTAGATACACTCATTCCTGGACATAAACTCAATTCCAAGATAATAATGCAAAATACCTAAATCATTCACATCAAATCTATGCTTAAGTTGTGCTTTTAAATACTAAAGGTTTGAATCCTTGGGATCTGTCATAATCATATCATCAACATATATGATAATAATAATTAAGACATCTTTTTTTGCTTTAACATAAAGAGTAGGAGAAGCTTCGGAGTTTTCAAAACCAATAGATAGAAGATAGAGATATATCTTCTCATACCAAGCTCTTGGTGTTTGTTTTAGTCCATACAAAGCTTTAATAAGCTTGCATACTAAATGCTCTTTACCTGTTTCTTCAAAATTTTCTAGCTATTGAATGTAGACATCTTCACGAAGATCACCATTAAAAAGGAAGTTTTGATATCTAACTAGTTTACATTCCATCCAAAGAATGCAACAAGAGAAAGTGCTATTTTGACTATTGTAGTCAATTCCTTTCTTTTGTGCATAACCTTTGACTACTAACCTTGCTTTATACCTGTCAATGGTACCATTTGCTTTGCTTTTGATTTTGAAGATCCACTTAAAACCAATTGCCTTTTTACCTTTTGGTAACTCACAAAGCTTCCATGTTTGATTCTTATGAATAGAACCAATCTCTTCTTGCATAGCTTTCTTCCATACAGGACTTTGTAGTGCATCTTTAACATTAGCTGGTTCATTCTCAATTGAAGTTAGTGCTGGAATGTTATGAATCTCAAAATATTCTGCGTAATTTACTTGGTATGATTGTTCTCTCTTTGTCTAACTTCTGGCTCTTCCTGTGAAGTTCTTTATACTGTTGTCCTTCTAGGTTTGAAATAACCACCTCGGTGTATTCTTGAAAAGTGGTGAAATCTCTTCTAGTTCTTCAATTATCAATATCTCTTTCTTCTGGAATTTTGGAAACTTCTTCAACTTCATAAGTTTGAATATCAAGAAGTACTGATGATGGACTAGGTACTGATGTAGATAATGGAACTCTCTCTTCACTTTTAGGGTTTGAGAAGGTTCATCACCTCCCTTGTATGGCTGAATGTAAGAATCCAAATTTCTTCTAAAGAATATATAGTCATCTTCTTTTATGAAATTTGGAATCTCGGCCTTCTTATCATAAATCTGACTTTCTAAAGTATATGCATTACGTGAGAGTAGGATATTACGTGTTTTTGGAATATAGAATCTGTATCCTTTGCTTTCAATTGCATAACCAATAAAGACAACTTTAATGGCTTTTACATCAAGCTTACCACGATCCTTCTTCTCAATGTGAACATAAGCTGGAGAACCAAAAACTTTGAAGTAACTCACATTGGGTTTCTTCCCACAATAACCTTCATAAGGTGATAACCTTTAATTTTAAAGCTTTTGTGGAAGACTGGTTCAGAATGTGATTGCTGTATTGTACTGCATCAAACCAAAACTTGGGAGAAAGCTTTTTGGATGACATCATACTACACCATCTTAACAAGTGTCCTAGTCTTTAACTCTGCAACACCATTTTGTTATGGAGTGTAAGCAATAGTGAATTGACGAGAGATACCTTTGTCTTCAAGAAAAGACTTGTTGACATGTATTCTCCTCCTCTACCACTTCTCAAAATCTGAATTTTTGTCTGACTATCATTTTCAACCATAGCTAAGAACTTCTTAAAGGTAGAAAAGACCTTTGACTTTACTTTGAGTCCATAAATCCATGAATATCTTGAGAAATCATCAATAAAAGTAACGAAATACTTGAAACCTTGAATGGAATCTGTTCTCATAGGACCATTCACATCTTAATGTATGATCAACTTCCTTGTGGCCGTGATGCATCCATGCTTCGTAAAAGGAAGTTTGTGAAGCTTTCCTTCAAGGCATCCTTCACATGATTGTGCATCATTTGGTAAAGCAAAAGTAGGCAAACTTTCCACCATACCATGATCTTTGATGTGCTTGAGAGCCATGTAACTGATATGAGCAAATCTAGCATGCCATAACTTCATGTTCTCCTTAGGTATAGAAGACTTAGCAAGATTAGCATGACTAATTTTGGATAACACAAGCATGCCATTTCTGTTTTCACCTCGAAGTAGATAATGCTCCTCATTAGGTGCGAGGATCTGACATGAATCTTTCTTAAAAACAACTTTAAAACCATCTGACAAGAAAGTAGATATAGAGATCAAATTCTTGTTCATTTTCGGAACATTAAAAACATTAGAAATTGTGAAATTTCCACCGGCTGTCGACTTAAGCTTTACTTCTCCAACACCTACAACATCTAAATCATGATCATCTACAATGGTCACTCTTCTACGTGAAGAGTAAGTAAGAGAAGAAAATACCTTTCTGCAATCTGTCATATGCTTAGTAGCTCCAGAATAAAAAATCCAAGGATTATCACAGATTGCATTTAATGTTGCCTAATCAAAAGCTAATTCTTCAATACTAACATATGCATAAGATTCTTCTTTAGAAGACTTAAGTTTTGACTCATCGTCAGTATCGTTACTTGATGCTTTCTTCTTCTCATTATAAATCTTCTTTATGAAATGGTCTGGTTTACTTACAGTAATGGCAAATTCCGTTCTTTGAAGTAGATGAGTAGCAGACTTTTCTTTGGGTGTAGAGGAAGTAATAGGGGAAGGACTAGAAGGTTTAGGTGTAGAAGACTTACTTTCTTTCGTAGTTTGTTGACTCTTCTTCTCCTTCTTTGTTGTCTTCTTCTTCTTACCCTTTGATCATGATAACATGGCTTCATCATTCTCTTCCATACTCTTTTGTTGATCTTCAACTTGAAGTAATAGGAATTGCAACTCTTCAAATGAAAGTTCTCTGTCTCTTGTAGGGAGAGATAAAGAAGTAACAAAAGCACGATATGAAGATGGAAGTGAGTTTAGAAGTGTATTTACCATCTCTTCGTCTGAAATATTGACTCCAACATTGAGTAACTGATCTCGTAAGTCGTTGAGCTTCAAAATGTGTGATTGAACTGACTCACCAACTTTCATCTTTGTATTGACTTGTTGTCTCCTTAGATGAGCTTTCCTAGCATGATTTTTGCTTTGATAAAGATTCTCTAACTCCAACCAAGCTTGATGAGAGGTTGTGCATGACCTCATTTGGGGTATAATATGCCTCGTGACTCCCATAGCTATTAGATTATGAAAGCGTTTCTTCTTCACTAACCTCCTGATGAGCTGAAATTGGAACAACATGTCATCTAGAAGATGAAGCAACATCTTCTCTTACTTGTTTTGGCCTTGGATAAGTGCCATTGATAATATTCCACAAGTCTTTAGATACATCATACTAACAAATTCATCATCATAAAGACTCCACATTGGATAGTTAGACATTCTTTCAAGCTTATCTTCATTCTCAAGTCTATAATCACTCATCTTGTTAAGGGTGTATGTCATCTATGCTATGATACCAAATGTTGGAATTGGGTTGGGCCTTAATAACAATTAATCATAGGTTTACAAGATCTTCTAACAGATTAACCTTAACATATACACCTTAATACTCAACAAGAGATGAGTGAGAGATAGAGAGAGGATAGACAAGATTTCAAAGCGTAATGGTAAGCTAGAATGCTTACCTACTTGTCTGATTATGAATGTCAAGTTACAATGTGTGTATATGGTTACAAACTGAATATGAGCTGAATGTAGATACAAAATCTGAATTTAGGCAGAAGTTCGAGAACTAGATACAAGAGTTTGTGTCTATAATGCCTAAGAGGTATGTAGAAAGTGTGTGTGTGAGAATGGAGTGAATACGAACAGTTTAGAACTGTTTTACAGAAAACCCTAATTCTGAAATTAGGGTTTTAGAAACCCTAAATCAGAAATTGATGACCTAGCAAGGTAGAAGCTGAAATCAGACTTGCTACTCACAGTACTCAGCAAGAAGCTGATGGTTGACTGCCAAAATCTCCTCCAATGCAGCACCAAAGATAGAGCGCACCTTCACTGAGTGTAGAGCAGCTCCAAGCTTGTGTAGCCTTGAGCACGTGATCTTGAATTGATGCTAGAAGTGACCCCCTAGATTCCATTATATAGGATATAAGCAGCCCACAATGAGAGACACCAAAAGCATGCGTAGAAACCCCAAAAGCAAGCGATCGCTTTTTTTTTTTGCGATGTGTTTTTTTAGTTCGTAAAAATTTACTTTTGGCACATACAGATGCTGCGATCTTCATTTCTACCCATTAGATGACTAAGAGAGGTTGCTTTTCTTGATCTAGATCATAAGAGGGACAAGATAAGGTAGCATCTTCATTTGTGAGCAGAAATTAGGGTTAGGGTTTTCTCACAATCTGGAACTCTGATGACTTAATGTTATATATCAAATGAAAGCTATTTTCAAGCTCTATCTAATGGGCTAATAAAAAATTTTGACCTTGTGTGACCAAAATTTGGCTAAGTACCCAAAAATTAGGGTTGCTGGAAATTAGGGTTTTGTGCTATCCTGACATTGTTTCCAACAATAAGCTCCCTTTGACCTGTATTAAGCAGACAACAATTCATACTTTATACAGGCAATCATTAGGCAATGAGCTTTTTGATAAAGCATGTTTGATTTTTGTAATTTAGGAATCATAAAATTGCTTCTTGATTTTGGGGAAGAAGACTATCGTAAGTTCTTGCTTTTAAGATTGGCAATCATATTTGATTGAGCTACGTGGCAAGTTTGATTATAATATGTTCCTTTTATAAAAGAAAATGTGGGGCAGGTGCTTTTAGAATAGTTATGTGGCAGAACTTTGACTATTGACCTGCATTTTTGACTTTTACACTGCTGTTGGTTTTGACGGAGGAGAGTTAGAGTTGAGGTTTTAGGGAACAGAGGTTTGTTGGTGGCACATCGGGTATTTTTGGAAAGCTCTCAGAGAGTAGAATTAAGTTATATAGTTTATTCTCCTATTCTTAGAATATAATTTTTGACCTATCCTAAAAGTGCCCTCAATATATACAATGTCCAAAAATTAATATGTCCAAGTTATACAAAAGAGAATTTATCTCTACTCTTCAAGGCGCATGGCATTTGGATAAAGTTTTTCCCCCATGCACCTTTCAAACTCAAGTCACCCACTGCCTCTTTGCTTATTCACTCTTCAAAGATA